>CATKUP010000625.1:0-107000 GCA_949786385.1 Onychomys leucogaster
TCAATAAGTATATTTTGGATATTAGCCCTTTATCTATTGAAAATTTTTGTTTTATTTCATTTGTTTTTTTCAATATGTATGCTTTTGATATTAGAAGATTATCACATGATTATTTTTTTCTTTTTCTTATTTATTTTGTTCAATATGTATATTTGGAAATGATACCTTTATCAGATGAGTATTTTTGTTTTACTTAATTTCTTGTCTTCAATAAGAATATTTTTGATATTTCAGCTTCATCACATGAGAATATTTTGGTTTTCTGAATTCTTGTGTTCAATATATATGTTTTGATAGTAGATTTTTATCATATAAGAATTTGTGTTTTATTTGTCAGATTTCTTCTGTTCAATATGTATGTTTTGGATATTAGGCTTTTATTTTTTTGCTTTTTTGAGACAGAGTTTCTCTATGTAGATTTGCGCATTTCCTGAAACTCACTCTGTCAACCAGGCTGGCTTCAAACTCACAGAGATCCATCTGCCTCTACCTCCCGAGTGCTGGGATTAAAGGCGTGTGCCACCAACCCCCAGCTTAGACTTTTTTTACTAGTCTAATTATGTTAAATATCATTATTTCAGGTATTAAACCTTTATCAGATGAGAATTTTTAATTTATTCATCTGATTTCTTGTGTTCAAAATGTGTATTTTGGGTACTAGTATGTTCCCTTGAAAATATTTGTTTTATTTAATTTCTTTTGTTCCATATATATTTTTGATATTTGACATTTGTCACATGAAAATGTTTGTTTTATTTAGCTAATTATGTTCAATATGTATATTTTGGATATTAGACCTCTATCAAATCAGAATTTTTGTGCTATTTATCTGATTTCTTGGCTTTAATGTGTATATTTTTGATATGAGTCCTTTGTCAGCTGGGAATTCTTTGTTTTATTGATCTAACTAAGTTCAATATGTGTATTTTGGATATTTGATCTTTATCAGAATAGAATTTTTGTGTTATTTATCTGATTTTAATATGTATAATAAGGATATTGGTCCTTTATGATATGAGTTTTTTTGTTTTATTTAACTGGTATAGTGTTCAACATGTATATTTTGGATATTGGACATTGATTAGATGTGAATTTTTGTATTATTTATCTAATTTCTTGTGTCAGGTATATTTTTTATATTAGATATTTATCATATAAGAAATTTTGTTTTATTTTTCTTATTTCTTGTGTTTAATACATATATTATGATTATTAGACCTTTATCAGATGGGAATTTTTTAGTATTTACTTTATTTCTTGTGTTCTGTATGTATATTTTGGATATTAGACATTTATCAGGAGAGGTACTTTGTTTTATTTACTTGATTTCTTGTGTTCAATATGTATATATTGGATATTAGTTCTTTACTACAGGAAAATTTTTTATTTAATGTCTTGTGTTTGACATATATATATATATATATATATATATATATATATATATATACACATATCTGAACAACCTTAAGGCAACAAGAGTGCAACTTTATCCCCACAACTTTAGTATTTTTTGCCAAAATGAGATCTGAGCAAAAGAGATTGCTGTGAGTGCAAGATCCGCCTATAAGGGCCACTGTCTGTTGTGCTTTGGCAGGTGGGTGTTTGGGGAAGTAAGTTTCAAAGGAATGGTTTCCTTCTTGGAGGTTGATGATTTGGTTGTTGGTTTTCCTGGTTTGTTTCCTGCCACTTTTTAGCAGAAGAAGCTTGGCCTTGGAGTTTCTGCATGGTGTGAAACTGCTCAGCAATGCAGGCTGCCTTTTTCCAAAGGTTTAGTTTCACTAGCATCATGTTATTCTGTAGCTCAGCCATGGTCTGGTTCTGTTTGATGAGGATGTCATCACAGGTGGTCAAGGCTTGCCAAAGCTTTTCTGCCCCCGTGCTGTGGCAGCAGGCCCTTTCTGCTGACTTGAGAGACTATTCTAGTTTCTGAAGCTCAGTCCATAGCATCCTTATATTTTTGTGTCCCTCCTCTAACTTCTTATCCACATCAATGATGAAGGGCTTGGTTGTCTGTGGTGGTTCTAACATTTGCTGATACTTCTGCAGCTCTTCAGTGTTGGAGCTTAGCTCTGCTTTGCATTGCTCTAGTTTAGCTTTAGTTTCCTGGAGCTGCTGAGTGGAGCCAGAAGCTGCCTGCCTTTGTGACCACCATACTAGGGACAGTCCAGACCCTGACTGTTGAGCCACTGACTGAGTTTGGCTTCCAGCAAGAGAGTTTCTAGCACTTCTATTTTTCCATCCAGTTCCTGAATCTCTTCTTAGTAGAAACTTGTCAGTGATTCCTTCAGGATCTTTAGCTTCTCTTCATACATCTCCTCCAACAGTTCCTTCTGGTTGTCCAAATGCTCACTGCACCACTGCTCCTGCTGCTGTATCTGCTCTATCATCTCATTGCAAATTTCCTCATGGAGCTGCCTCTCCAAATGCAGCTTCTCTTGTATTTCTTGCAAAAGCAGTGTTTCATGGCTTCCACCACCTGCAGGAGCTCCTCCTTGCCATACTTTGGGATGTAAGCTTCATTTTCAGGATGGTCATCAAGGCCCCAGTCAGCTGTGCCCTCTTTCTTTAAGCCAGGAAATAACTGAAGACTATGCTCCTTGATGAATGAATGCAGGAAGGGGATTCCCAATTGCATAGGTGGGGCATGTACAAACTAGCTGGCAAGAGCTGAGAACTTGGCCACATGAAGAGTCTCATCATAGGTAGAGGCACAGGGATTCACATGGATAATCATACAAGAATTGCTTCGACCTGTGAAGAACCTTGGAACACATGAGTCAACTTGCTGTCATGGAAAGGAATCAGGTTCTGCTTTGACCTGTTCTGCTGATTTTGTCGCAGGGCAGCAATACAGCAGCCCAGGGTATGCAGAGAAATGTTAATGTTTCCTGCTTCTTTTAACCATTCACCATTCTATTGATCTATGCAGCACTCTGAGCCAGCCAATTCACAGAGTGGCAGTTCACTGATCTTGGGCACTATATCCCCTTCTCCTTGAAGGTGCAAGATTCTGATTAAGAAAATGCTAGAGTTCTGGTTCTGGCGGGTACTGGCAAAATTGGTTCTGATGGCCCACTTTCAAGAGATTCCAGGCTTCCTCAACATCTTGAACATGAATCCAGTTGAGGTCTTTCACATAAGGATTGTCGTTTTCATCCTTGCATAGCCACACTGTCTGTCTCTTATGCTGATGACTAGGTGGTTCTAACAGGTCATAAAGCAATTCATTGTAGATCACAAAGAAGGAGATCCAGACAGAGAAGCGAATGTCTGCTGGGACACTTACTGGGGCATTATCTGGTTGTGCCCATGAAGTACTTGTTTCATCCATCTGGCTACTGCTGGTGAGCTGACTGTTGGAAGAGAGCCCAGCAATGCCACTGTCAGAGCTGGTGCTGACAACTGTCTGACTGTCTAGATGGACACGTTTCTTCAAGGAGGTGGACAGCTCCTCCTCTTGGATACCTCCAGTTTTAAAGGACAGCTTCCTCATTTCCTCATGGTGAATGTGCTTTCTGTCTAGCCAGATTAACTCACTGGAGAGCAAGGACTTCAGATAAGGAGTGGGATAAAGTTGGCCTTGGAGACTACTAAAGATGAGAGCCAGAGACCAGGGAAGGATCCCCCATCCTTGGTAGCACCCTGAATTGAGTAGGTTTTCCCTGAGTTGGTGACTCCATATGTGTATGTGAGCCAGTTCTGCCCTTTTAGTGCATCCTTTACCAGCTCCTTCATCATCAGGTTGAAGAAGGATGCTTTTCCCACTTCTGGACCAAATATCTGGGAAAAGGTAAATTTGTGGGTGGCCTGACCAATTCCACTCTCATTGCTCTTCAAGGCAAAGGAGTCCTTGGGCTCTTGCAGCATAAGAGTTTCTGTAGACTCAATATGGACACAGCCCTGCTCTTCCTGTTGGTTCAAGTTAGAAGTTAAGAAGGGTCTGATTCAAAGGTAAACTTTCACTCTCTCCACAGTGTCCTCAAATGGATCCTGTTTGTCCTCCAGAGAGGTGATTACAGAGCAATCTGACAAAAGGTCCTTTCGGATCACACACCTCAGACCTGCAACTGTTGATTCAAACATGGGGGAGACTACAACATCCTCACTGGACAGTAAGCCCACTGGCAGAGAAAGGATCTCATGAGACATGGCAAAGAGAGTCAGCCAATGTCCAAAGACAGTCTACCACACTGCTTCTCTGGTCCCAGCCTCCACCCAGCTGCAGAACCCAGACTCCCACTACCGGAGAACACAACTCTGCTCACAAGGTGCAGCTTTGTTCCTCGTACAATGTTTTTGCTAATTTCTTTCAATGGTCATTTCCTGTAGCTGATTGTTCAGTCTCTGCACCTTCTGCTTCAAATGCATCTTGGTGAGGAAGGTTTGGTGGGATAGTGGCTCCCTGTGCTCCTTGTGGGTAGAGGTACACAAATTACCTTGCAGTATGACAATGCAAAGAGGATGGACAGACCACCCTGAGTCCTAATCAAATGTTTGGGAAAGTTTGTTTAACAATGACTCAGTGACACCCCAAGTTTTTTTGTCCCATGATTCAGATTCCCACTCTGGGGAACTCAGCTGTCTTCTCTATTTGAAGCGAAGTGATTATCTCAGCTATTTGGTTCTCTTTGTCATAGCACATATACCAAGAAACCAAGGAGAGAGAGTCAGAAAAAAATTGCCTTAGTTTACAATCACTCCAGTCATTTAGAGGTTGCCCAAATATTGGGACACGTTTCTCTAACCATATAAATATTGATGGAGAAGACATATAAGGGCAGTGCAAGGTCACTAGACTCAACAAGTCACCTCACTAACAGCTTGGGACTCACAAAACAGCTGGGAATTACCTAAAGTTAGCCAGTATTTTTGAAGTACAATGATGTTCAGACTTGAAAGGGGCACACCTCATTAATCCCTCCTGACTTCATGTTGGTCTCATGTTCATTCCTCAGTGCCTATCCTCCAAAAGCAACAAAAGCAAAGAGTTCCCAGCATAAAGCTTTGGCCTTATCAGTTCCTGACCTCTGAGGGAAAACAATTAACATCATGGAACCCTTGAATTTCAAGAGCCATGACACACAGGGATGTTCTGTTGGTTCCTAGAGCCTCCAGCTTTCTGTGACCCATTATTGGAAGATTCAGTTCAAGACCACTTCCTCCAAGAAGCTTCTCTTTTCCTCCACAGAACTCATTTCACAATTATCTTGACCATTTCTTTCTTGATGTTTTACTCTGAGGCTGAAGGTCAGCTTTCTTCTGCCACTCTCTGTTCTCTCTACCCAATCCATTATCTTTCTGAATTAGACTCTTCAGTATGCCAACATGTTCATCAGTATATGGTGAAGACATTGAATAAATTTTCCAAAGGCAATTGGTATTGCCACATCATAGGTGACATCACAGAGGATCCCAGGGCTCTCCAGGATACAATAGAATGTCCAGGGAAGAGCTGCAGATGTCATGGGAACTGACATTGCTTCCCTGCTAATGCGCTTTCCTCATAATACACTAGAAGTCAAGCTGACCTTTGAAGGAGCCTCGACTGGGATACAAGGGAAGCCCTTCAGCACCCACTACATCCAAAGCCAGAGATCTCTCTGTAATTAATTGGACATCCTTTAGTTCTTTCCATGTGTGGAGCTGAATGTTAATCTCCTATTGAAATTTTATGTACACAAGGTAAAAATATCATAGAAATTTATATATGCAACAGTTCTTCATAAATTCCTGCATCTCCTTATCTCCTTAGTCACAAGACATTAAAGACTTAATGCTGACTGAGAAGGACAATTGTTAATTTCCTGTTAAAGAGTATACAAGAAACAGCTGGGCAGAGTTATGCTAGAGGAAGAGGCTGCAATAGCCTAGGAACAAGTGCACATAGGAGTCTGATATAGTCATACATCTCAGTGTGACTAAAATCTGTGTCATCAGCATGTGTGTTGTGGTTGTTGTACTCACTGTTGAGTAGCTCAAAGTGTTCTGCTGTTACTGGGTAGTAAAGGTGTCCAGACAGCTGGAGCCTTCCACACAGAACATGAGTTTCCTATAAAGCAAAGGATATTCAGGAAAATCCTTTGCAAGCCCCTTCATATACAGGAACATAGACGAAATGGTTCCACTGGACAGTCCAGATTATTTGTTCTTAATTTGTCCAATAGTCTGACCCTTTAAATTGTATTAACACTAGTTCCTCTTGTTATGATGAACCCTAATTGTTTGATTGATTCTTAATTTTATGTTTGCTACTGTTATGAATCAAAATTCAAATATTTGATGTGCAGGATATCTAATGTGTGACCCCCAATGGGATGGTGACCCACAGGTTGAGGACCACACTTCTGAATGCAGACAGAAATCACAAATCCTTACAGTGATGCTGGTGCAGTGTCATTCTTAATTTTTATTATCAGACTGAATTAAACTAGTCACCTGGGAGGAGGGACCCACAGTGAGAAATTATATAGATCAGATTTACTTTGAACATGTGTCTGTGGGATTTTGTTAATTGTTAATTGAGATAAGACTCCCTAAAATGGGCAAAATCATTTCATTGTCTGTAACCTGTACTGTGTAAGTATGAAGAACATAGAGCATAATCGTACACAAACAGGCAGCATGGGTGCATTTGTTTATCTCTGCTCTTGGATGTGGATGTGATATGATTAGCTGAGTTCCTACCTTGATTTCTCCAAAATGGACCTCTTACCTGGAATTGTGGACTATGATCAATTTTTCCCATTCTAAGTTGCTGTGCCTGGTAACTCAATGTAATAAAGATGTTAAGAAAGCTCTCTATGACAGAGAGGTTTTCACAAGTCAGTGAGATGTGTATTTCATGAAAGGCTCAACAGCACCATATCTGTCTCAGAAGAAGAGATCCTACTTGTTCATTATTTGACAGCACTCTTACCCTGCAAAGAAATGTCAAGATATACAACAGAATCCACTAACAAGAGTTTTATTAAGACAGGAAAGAAAGATGTGAGAGGCCTGTGGAAAACACAAGTGAATAAAGAAGGCATTGGGAACATGGCACCCACTTATAAAGGCTGGGCCGCATCTGCATAAGCATGCCCATGTGGCTATTCCATGCATGCGCATAGATCACATGGTTGCGCTATGCACTTCATGCAACCATGCAAAGCCATAGGATCCTGGTCATGTGAGAAGTATTGACCTAGATATGTCCATTTTGACCTGGAAATTGCTATTTTTACCCAGAAATGTTTACTTTGGCCTGGAAATGGCTAGGCGAAAGTTTCTAGGTCTGCTGGGCATGTACAATATGGGGGGTTCATAGTGAATCCCTATCACTACTTCTTTCTAAACCCAACCTGTGTTTCCCTGTTAAAGTTTTTCAAAGACACTAAGACTCCCATAGACTCACAAACTTCTTCACCCTGTCAACAAATGTCCCCTGATACTGTCTTGCCATATCAAGTGCTATGCTAAATTCTTCTAATGTGTTTTATACAAGCTTCACTTCAATGAATGTATTTTTCTTTGAAATTCCTGACCACTAAAGTTTTCAGATATGGGGAATGACTTGGGCCTTAACTATGAATTTCAATCTTTTGCTATGTCCTTCTGTGAAGGTCAGAAGAAACTCCTTAAAGCTGAGAGCAAAATAGTACCTTAAATTGCAGGTATGAAGGGGTGTAAGTAATGACTGGCAATGTATGCACTAATTACCTTAGTTTGAATATTAACTCCAGGACTGATGTACCCACATCCCCATGAAAATTTCTCGGTGTCCCTTTAACTTCTGTGCCTCTTTAAGAGTTCTGTAAACAGATCTTTGACAAAAAAGTAAATAGACCTTATCAGATGTGAAAAGTCACTTTGATTTTGTCCTTCTCCAAGGACATATAACCGGCCCTTTTGAGCTACTGCCAAGGCTATCCAATGAGAATAAGGTCTTGGGCTAGGAACTGAAATAACCACAGGTACAGGTTTAGAATGCACGTCTGAGGAACAGAGTGCAAATCAAGGGCAGGACAGCAGGCACACCCAGGAAATTCTGGGTTATGTCGTTGGCACTTTAGCCTCTCACCTTTAGCATTTGAGATTTTTTGTTTTATTTATCTGATTTCTTTTGTTTAATATGTATATTTTGGACATCATAGATTAATCATTTGAAAATTTTTGTTTTATTGAATTTCTTGTGTTCAGTCAGAATATTTTGAACATTAGACCATTATCAGGTGAGAATTTTTGTTTTATTACATCTCCTGTTTTCAGTATGGATATTTTTAAAGTTAGACCTTTAGCAGTTGACAATTTTTGTTTTATTTATCTGATTTCTTGGGATCTATGTATATGTTGTTTATCAGATCTTTACCATATGAGAATTTTTTATCCTATTTCTTTTGTTAAATATGTATATTTTTGATATTTACATTCATCAGATGAGAATTTTCATCTTGTCTTTTTTGTTTTCTTATTTTTAGTATGTATATTTTGTTAATTAGACTTTTATCATGGGAAAATTTTTGTTTTATTTATCTGATTTCATTTGTTTAATAGATGTAATTTGTGTATGAGAACTTTACATGTTAAATTTTGTTTATTTTACTTTATTGTGTTCAGTAAAATATGTTGGATATTAGACCTCTTTCAGGTGACAACTTTTGCTTTATATATATATCTTGTATTCAATATATATTTTGGATATTAGAAATTTAATGGTGTGAATTTTTGTCATTATTTTTAGCTGAGGATTGAAACCAGGGCCTTGCAATTGCTAGGCAAGAGCTCTACCACTGAGCTAAATCCCCAACCCAATGAATTTTTGTTTTATATAATTTCTTGTGTTCAGTAAGTATATTTTTGATATTACACAATTATCTGATAAGAATTTTGTTTTATTTGTCTGATATATTCTGTTCAGTGTGTATATTTTGGATATTAGAACTTAAGCAGATGATAATGTTTGTTTTGTTTAATTTCTTGTGTTCAATATGCATATTTTGGTATTAGACCTACTAGTGAGAATTTTGTTTTTTCTTATTTCATAAATTCAGTTTGTATATTTTGATATAGACCTTTATCAAATGAGAATTTTTGTCCTCTATATATGATTTCTTCTGTTTAGTATGCATATTTTGGGTATTATTTTTTGGGGGTGGAGCTGGGAATCAAACCCAGGGCCTTATGCTTGCTAGGCAAGTGCTCTACCACAGAGCTAAATACCCAACCCCAAATATTTTCTATTTTTTGTTGTTTTTTTTTGTTTTGTTTTGTTTTTTGAGACAGAGTTTCTCAGTAGCTTTGGAGACTGTCCTGGACTATCTCCTATCTCAGTAGACCAGGCTGGCCTCGAACTCACAGAGATCCAGCTGCCTCTCCCTCCTGAGTACTGGGATTACAAGCATGTGCTAATACTGCCTGGTAGATATTAGTTCTTTATAAGGTGAGAATTTTTATTGAATTAATTTTTATATTCAGTATGTATATTTTGGATATAAGAATTTTATCAGACGAGATTTTTTAAGAAAATAATATTCAATATGGATATGTTTGATATTAGATGTTTATCAGTTCAAAATTTTTGTTTTATTTAATTTCTGGTGTTCAATAGTATATTTTTCATATTTGATCTTTATCACAAGAGAATTTTGTTTTGTTTTTCTGATTTCCTGTGTTGTATATTTATATTTTGAATATTAGACCTTTATCAGGTGAGAAATTTTGTTAACTTTATGAGATTTCTTGTTTTCAATAGGTATATTTGGAATATTAATCCTTTATCATGTGAAATTTTGTTTTATTTAATTTCTTGTGTTCAGAATGTATATTTTGTATATGAGACCTTTGAGATGAGAAATATTGTTTTATTTATCTGAATTCTAGTGTTCAATATGTATATTTTGGATATTAGAACTTTATAACATCAGAAATTTTGTTTTATTTATCTAATTTCTTGTGTTCACTATGTATATTTGAGATATTAGAATTTTATCATAAGAGAACATGCATATTTGTGACATTAGACCTTTGTGATATCAGAATTTTTCTTTTATTTATGTGATTTAATGAATTCAATATGTAAATTTTGGATATTAGTCTTTTGTTAGGTAAGAAAATCTGTTTTTATTTATTTCTTGTGTTCACTATGTATGTTTTCAATTAGACATTTATCAGAGGAGAATTTTTGTTTTATTTATCTAATAATGTCAGTATGTATAATTTTAATATATATTTGTGTTTTATGTAGTTGCTTTTTTGTGTTCAATATGAATATTTAATATATTAGACCTTTAACAGATGAGAACTTTTGTTTATTGTTCTGATTTCTTCTGTTCAACATGGATATCTGATTTCCTGTTTTCAATAGGCACATTTTTTATAATAGACTTTAATCAGAACATAATTTTTGTTTTATTTTATTTCTTTTGTTCAATAACTATATTTTTCATATTATACCATTATCACATGAAAATTTTGTTTTGTTTTTCTAATTTTTTGTCCTTTTGTACATTTTGCATACTAGACCTTTATAAGATGAGAGTTTTTATTTGCTTATATGATCTCTTGTGTTCAATATGTATATTTGAGATATAAGACTTTTATCAGATGAGAATTATTGTTTTATTTATCTAAGTATGTTCCATGTGCATATTTTTAATATTAGACATTTATCAGATGAGAATTTAACTTTTGTTTAATATCTTGTGTACAGTATGTTTATTTTGGATATTTGAGTTTTTTGCCCTTTAATTTCAAATTGTCTGTTGACTTGCTGTAAATTGCCTTTATTATGTTTGGGTATGTTCTTTGTATTCCTTCTTTCTCCAAGACCTTGAGGGTATCATGGAGGGGTACTGGATTTTGTCAAAGGCTCTTTCAGAATCTGATGGGAATATCATATATTTTGTTTCTTTCAGTTTGTTTATATGATGGATTGCACTCCCAGATTTTTGTGTGTTGAACTATGAATACATTTCTTGGATGATGCCTACTTGATTATGGTGGATGATATTTTGATGTGATCTTGAATTTGGTTTGCCAGTATTTCATTGAGTATATATCCATCTATGTTCATGAGGGTTGTTTGTTCTGTAATTATGTTTCTTTGTGGATCTTTGTTTGATTTGGTTAACTAAAGCCTCATAAAGAAATGTGGCATTATTCCTTCTGCTTCTAGTGTGTGGAACAATTTGAGGTGTATCAGTATAAGCTCTTCTTTGAAATTCTGGTAGAATTCTGTGCTGAAACCATTTGTCCCTTATTGGTGAAATTATTAAGGCGACTCCACGTAGTTAAAAGGGAGGTTTATTTTGTGGGGTAACTTACAAATGAAGGGATAGGAGTTAGGGTCTGGCAAAGGTATGGCACAGTCTGGTAGTGTTCTCTGGAGAACTCTGTTCGGTCTACCTCCTGCATCCAGCATCCCAGAACCAAGAGAGAGCCCACCTCTCGATCCTGGGTCTTCTGCTTTCTCCTCCACCCTGCCTTGTGGGCGTGACCATTACCAAAAGCCTCAATGGGGGTTGGAACTTCCAGGCCAATGCTGGGATGGCTATCCACTACATCTCCCCCTTTTGTCTAAATAAGAAAGTTCTAACCTAATACAAGACTATATACAAAGAGATGGTTATCAAATATTGTCCAGGAGTAATGAGGGATAATGACCTAGATAAGTTGGAATTACAATAAGAGCAAACAATATCAAGCAAAAAACACATAGTAAAATCCAGGGAAGTCTAGAGCATGGGTAGGTGGCATGTTACAAAGATCATTCTAAAAGTTGTCCTATCCTAAAGAATCTGAGTCTAATACTTAATATATTCTATCTAAGATATTATATATGTATATATACTAAGTTGTAACTATAACTGCTAATCTTCAACCTCATCAAAGACCTGAGAAGGAATATAATAATACCTGAGAAATGGGAGAAGGATGCAAGCAACTTTTGGGAGTCTTGCAAGAGTAGACAGAGACAGCTGGCAGCCTGGACAGTCACCTAATGTTTCTCAGCATCATTGGTGCATTCAAATTGGCTACAGGCCTAGAGTATCTGACAGACCATTTTCAGAAGAAGGAATTCTGAAAGGCCATCTTACCCTGTCTTGGCAAAGTATAGTGGTCGCTTTCCTTGTGTCTCACTTGTCCAGAAAGGACAGCATTTGTACTGTCAGCAGTTGAGGCAAAGGCAGTTCTTTGCCCAGTAGGCCATTTTGTGCCAAGAAGACAAACTTCCAAATGGAAATGTCTTAGAAGCCCAACATTCTCTCGGGATCAAATTGGTGCTGCCAGGAGTAATTGTGTCTCATGTCAACAGAATTCTAAGTTATTTAAATGCCATATTCTCTAAGTCCTTGAAGTGTTTGAAGATTATCTGTCCATCTGATCTATGTATTTATAAATCTGGATAACCTAACTAACATAATTATAGAGATAACAAACATAGGTGACAATAACTCTATTAAGTCTTATCTACCTAAACAACCTAAGTACTAAGGCTTCCTATAAATAAGACAAACAGTCTGTAAGCCAATGTACAGTAAAAGGACAATGACTTTAAATTGTGACAATACACAAAATATCTTTAACAGAGGTAGGAATGTATAGTGCAATATACAATATGATAATAATCCTAAATATATATCAGTATACAGAATATCTTAAACAGAAGTAGAATATACATACAGTATAACAGATATAAATTCACATTTATATCAATATACAAATATTTCAAATAAGAGTAAAAATATGTGTACAATATAACAAACATAGTTCTGTATTTGTATCAATATACAAATTATCTTAAATAGGAATATAAAAAGTTTATATTTGTATCAACATATAAGAATTCATAACAGTGCAAAGGTTGCTATATTGCTAAATTTGTTTACTAATGTATATGATAGTCTACCATAATATCTTATACCTATTCATTCCATTTCTTCTTTTCCCTTTTTTTTGAGACATATTTTCTTTCCTTAAGGAGAGTACTGTGGGCATGACCATTACCAAAGCCTCAATGGGGGTTGGAACTTCCAGGCCAATGCTGGGATGGCTATCCACAACAGTCCCTGGGCTTTTATTGGTTGACAAACTTTAAATGACTGCTTCTATTTCCTTAGGGGTCATAGGTCTTGATTTAGTTTGTGTTTTTGGTACCTATTCAGAAAATTCCCCATTTGTTAAATGTTCTTTTATTTTATAATTTAATTTAATTTTACATATCAGCCATGGAATCCCCTGTCCTCCCCATCCCCACCCTGCTTTCTCATGAGGCCACCCTCCATTCCCATCTCCTCCAGGGCAAAGACTCCCCTGGGGATTCAGCTCAACCTGGTAGATTCAGTCCAGGCAGGTCCAGTCCTCTTCTCCCAGGGTGAGCGAAGTGTTCCCGCATAATCTCCAGGTTCCAAACAGCCAGCTAGTACACTAAGGACAGGTCCAGGTCCCACTGCCTGTGTGCCTCCCTAACAGTTCAAGCTAATCAACTGTCACTCTTATATAGAGCGCCTGGTCCAGTTTTGGACTCCTCAACTATTTGTTCATAGTACATGTGTTTGTTTTAGTTTGGCTATTTGTCCCTGTGCTTTTGCCAGTCTTGGTCTCAACAGCTCTTGCTCATAAAATCCCTCCCCTTTCTCTCCAATTGGACTCTTGGAACACCACCTGGGGCCTGCCCTTGGATCTTTGCATCCACCTCCCTCAGTCATTGGATGAAATTTCTAGCACAACAATTAGGGTGTTTGGCCATCTGATCACCAGACTAGGTCAGTTTGGGCTTTCTCTCGACCATTGCCAGTATTCTACAGTAGGGGTATCTTTGGATTTCTGGGGGCCTTTCTAGCACTTAGCTTCTTCCTGTTCTCATTTGGTCTTCATTTATCATGATCTGGTATTCCTTGTTCTCCCTCTCTGTTCTTGATCCTGCTCCCCAAGCTCTCTCAAAACTTGCCCTTCATTACCCCATCCCATGTCCTGGTTGTTCATGTAGATCTCATCCATTTCTTTCTCAGTGGGTGATCCCTGTGTCTTTCTTAGGGTCCTGTTATCTAGGTAGCCTCCCTGGAGTTCTGCAGCAGTCTAGTCATCTTTGATTTACATCTAGTAACCTACTATGATTGAGTACATACCATGATTATCTTTCTTAGCCTGGGTTACCTCACTCAGGCTGATTTTTTCTAGATCCATTTGCCTGCAAATCTCATGATGTCATTTTTTTCTCTGCTGAGTAGTACTCCATTGTGTATATGTACCACATTTTCTCTTTACATTCTTCTTAAGGAGATGGAAACTGAGAAGCAGCAACATTAATATTCTATCCTTAACTCCTGTCTGTCCTTGGGTTTGCAGACATGGAAGAATGAATTCCTTCTGACAGGAGGTGGGGGGGAGGGTTGAGCAATTATATAAATATAAAATCCAGCTGTACATTCATATCTGTGTCCCAGTTAGATCAGCTAATGTGATGAGCATATTGTTTTACATCATACTGTAAAATATCATATTGTACTTTTATGTTCACAGATGTTTTGTGAGTATGGACATGTGTGTGCTTGTGTGTGAAGTATTGAAAGATGATTCCTTTGTGTAATAATCATGTCCATGCCTAGGAAATCAGCTTCAATATCATTCTTAAGTACATGACATCTGGAGTGATGGCAGGTCTTTCTTTTTAAACACTTGTCATCCATATTTTATACAAGTTACAATTTGTTGGTCATTTCAATGAAACTGTCTGCGCCTCATCCTTTCCTGGTTACAAAATGAAACAACCGTGCAAACATGCTTGGTGTGATCCTGTCAATACACATATGGTTCAGGGAACATCGTATAAGGATGCCCCAGGAATAAAAAGACATATCATTTTGGATGAACTTAATATAACGATACACATCTTTCAATATTCAGTGTTGGACATTGATGCTAAATGCCATCAAATGAATGATGTTTAATCCAGGTCCCCACATTTGGTTTTTCTATAAATTAGAAGTGTCATGATAGCTGATTTATGATGTTACTTTTTTGTTTTATACATCGATTTTCGCCATCAATATGAATTCTGTTCCCATCTGTGACTTTCAATTTGAACAAAATTTACTGATTGTCATCATAATATGCCAATTTTGTGATATTGGTTAAGTCATTTTAATCTCAATAGGTTTTCAATGACTCATTCTTTTTACTTTCATTCCTTAACTAGAGGATGAAATTAGATAGTAATTTAATATTCTAAGGAATTGGGGTCTGGAAAATTGGGTCCTGAGAAGAAAAATTTAAAGGGAATGCAGCTATGCTGGTATGCAGCTTATACCTAGCTGCATATTGGTTTGTTGTCCATCTGCTGTATTCAACATCTCATTCCTGAAATACCACGGAAGTTTCATTCATTCAATTACCCAATCAGATATCTTTTTCAGTCAACTGTCTGTTGTTCTTAACTGTGGACTTTACCTCACTTTTCATTAATACATTGACTGTTTTATCTTAGTTTCACAAAGGATGACTTCATCATTGTCAGTATCACAGACTAGGATATAGAAGTTATTTCACAAGGAGAAGTTGGAAAAATATAAATTATAAGAAACAAAGAGGGTAAAAATTAAGTGTTTTTTTCAGTAATAAAATATGGTAAGGAGAAATGAAATGAGAAAAGTTTTGCTTTCTAATTTGTATTGTTTGCTTGTTTCATTTAACCATAACATTTCATTTAACATGGTAACAAAATAAGTATATGGTGATACTTTAAATTTCCTTTCCTAAATATTTTTATTCTGTGACTATCCAAAGACTGGTTTTTCTAGCTTTGTTGCTTTTTTCTTGATGAAGGTCAGTTTTTTAAGGTCTTTTGTTAATTAATTTTTGTTAAATAACCCAACGTCTATCTCTGTGATAATAGTCCACTTTTCTCAATAGAAATGTAAAAATATTTACTTTCAGATATGTATGCTTACCTGAAAATTCTCTTTTTAATTTTAATTTTAAGGAGCTGATACAGTACACATGGATGGTGATCAGATTATTGTGGAAGTACAAGAAACTGGTTTTTTATCTAATTCAGATGTAACAGTCCACAATTTTATTCCTGATGATCCAGACTCAATTATAATCCAAGATGCTATTGAAAATGTTGTCATTGAAGATGTTCATTGTTCACATATTTTAGAGGAAACAGATATATGTGATAATGTTATCATTCCTGAGCCAGTTCTTGATTTAGAAATACCTAAAGAAGTACCTTTAGCATAGTTCCCAATTCCAGACATTTTAGCTTCTAATATTGCATCAACCTCATTGACTATGCCTGAACATGTGTTGATGAGTGAGGCTATACATGTGTCTGACATGGAACATATTGAGCACATGATTCATGATAGCATAGTAGAAGCTGAAGTCATCAGTGATCCTCTGACAGCTGACATTTCAGAAATATTAGTAGCAGATTGTGCTTCTGAAGCAGTCTTAGATTCCAGTGGGATGTCTTTGGACCAACAAGATGACACCAAAATCAACTGTGAGGACTATCTTATGATTTCCTGTAAGTCTTGAACTACAATGATTATCAAATTTTTTTTGTTTCTGCTTTTTTTTTGGTTTCATTTTAGATGGGATCTCACTACACCCTATCCCTCTATGCTGAGCTTGAACTTGGGATTCTCCTGTCTGACACTTTTAAGTACTTTAATTTTCAGTGTGTGCCACCATGCTTGAATTATCAAGGCAATGTTTTTCTGTGTTGTCTTATAAGTGAATATACATATTTGTCTGTGTATGTATATTCTGGTGCACAAGAATAGCCATAACCTGGAGTGTGGGAGCCAGAGATTAAGAGTTTCTCTCCTTGATTGTTATCTGCATCTGGTTTTTGAGACCAAGTCTTTCAGTGTAACTGAAGATGATCAGTTATGCTACCTAGGCATTAAACTTAAGAATCCACCTGTCTGCCATCACTAAGGATGTGAAGGGAAGAAAGTCCAGCTATGGTTACAGAGTGACATACCATTTCAAAAACTGAAGACAACTTATTTTTTTTATTTTCAGCTGGAGAATTATGTTGTCTCTACATTTGGGACCTTTAACTTAGAATTTTATATGGTTTTTATATAAATCACATTTGTAGGTTTGGGCTATTCTTTCTTGAGCTACTTCTTCACCTTATTTCTCTTTAATTTCCTAGGATTTAGGCCCTTTAAAAAAACATAAAACTGTTGTATTTTATAGGCTGTCTGGGGCTATCACTTTTTGTATTAGTTTTTGCTCATATAGTTTAATATAAGGCCATTTACACTTTTGTTACTGTTTTAGACAAAATTAGTGTTAATAGTATATAATTGTGGGTTATTTGTCTGGGTTAGGGTTTTTACTGCAGTGTAAACAAAGTACTTGGGGAAGAAAGGGTTTATTTGGCTTATACTTCCATACCATTGTTCATCGTTTAAGGAAGTCAGGATAGAACTCAAACAGGACAGGAACCTGGAGGCTGGAGCTGATGCAGAAGCCATGGAAGAGTTCTGCTTACTGGCTTGTCTCTCAAGGCTTGTTCAGCTTGCTCTTTTACCCTGGACCAACTGGAACAGCAATGGTCCACCTACCATGGGCTGGACCCTCCCCTATCATTACTAATTAATAAAATGCTTACAGACCTGTGCAAATCCCAGTCTTGTGGAAGCGTTTTCTTAAAGTTTCCCAGTAGCTTGTGTTGAATTGATACAAAACTATCCAGCACAGCATTAAAACAAAACTTTTAGTAAACATGTAGGTGTGTGATTATGGTATCTTCCTATGCTAGGATGAAAGCAAGACATTGGGAAATGAATGATATTTGCCATTTATTAGAATGATCACTATTGTAGTAAGGTGTTTTCATTACAAATATTGTAAATGTTATTTCATTGTTTTCTTTACTCTCACATTTTTCTGTCCTTG
Organism: Onychomys leucogaster; assembly: GCA_949786385.1. NCBI lineage: Eukaryota > Metazoa > Chordata > Mammalia > Rodentia > Cricetidae > Onychomys > Onychomys leucogaster. The sequence goes on from CATKUP010000625.1 coordinate 17,899, forward strand.
TATGAAAATACACACAGCATATTGTATCTTCATTCAACAGTTGAAGTGATCTAATTTTAAGTGTATAATTTTTTCACTTTAAGGCTTTGTTCTTAAATAAGATATGTCATCTCACCAGTTTCTTTCCATTGTTTAAGCAAAGTTGAAGAAATGTCTAGGTATATGTCTAAGTTTTATAGTGCTTATGCACTAAGCACAAAACCTGAATTCCTTCATCAGCACTGCACATTTCTTTTTGTTTGGTTTGATTTGGTTTTGTTTTTTAAAAAACTGTGGTAATTTTAAAAAATTTCTAGCTTATGTATGTGGGTGCTTTGCCTATATGTTTGTCTGTACACCTTGTATGTGGTGCCCAGGGAAGCTCGAAGTTTGTAGTCAGATCCACATTCTCTCTCTCTCTCTCTCTCTCTCTCTCTCTCTCTCTCTCTCTCTCTCTCTTTCTGTGTGTGTGTGTGTGTGTGTGTGTGTGTGTGTGTGTGTGTAGACAAAAGAAAGAGGGCATCCTCTGGAATCAAAGAAACTGGTGACTGTGAGTTGCCTATTTGGGTACTGGGAACCAGACTTTGATCCTCTCTAAGAACAGCAAGTGATTTTAATCATATCTCTAGTTCCATGTATAAAGTATTTTCTTTGTAAATTTACTTATTATTGTGTGTATGTGAGGTGGGAGTGAGAAAGTATGCTTGTTCCATTACAGAGGTGGAGATTAGAAGACAACTTTTCAGAAGTCAGTTCTCTCCTATTATTGGTTTTGAGGATGAAATGCAGGCTGTCAGACATGGAGAGCAAGTACTTTTATCAAATGCTGAGCAAGCTAGTCCACCCTGCCTCCACTCTGATTCAAAAAGAAAAAAGCAGCTGCATTTTGTTTCTATATCTGCTGTGAAGTTTTATAATGCATTTCCTGTCTATTTAGTGGATGATGCTGGCAAAACAGATCATGCAGGTTCCACTGACATTACCATGCATGCAGAGCCAGAAACTGATTCTTATAGATTGGATGATACCTGTCCTGAAGTTATCAAGGTGTACATTTTTAAAGCTGACCCTACAGAGGATGACCTAGGTAAAGGGGAAAACATTCTCTGTCTCTAATATTCTGCTACATTGCATATAGTTTTATTTTATACATATATATATATATATGTTTTGCAGTATACAGTGTGGTGGTTCTGATTTTTGTTTGTTTGTTTTTGTGTTTTTGAGTTAGGGTCTCAATTGGAGGCCTGGCTGTTCTGTAACTCATTCTGTATACCAGAGTTTGGTTTCAAACTCACAGTAGTGTGACTGCCTGTACTGTATTGAAAGCATGTGCCTCCAGGACCTGATGTTCTTCAGGTTTTTTGTTTTTTGTTTTGTTTTTGTTTTTTTTTCTTTTTGTTTTTTTTTTTTGTTTTTGTTTTTGTTTTTTCAAGACAAGGTTTCTCTGTGTAGCTTTGCACCTTTCCTGGAATTCGCTTTGGAGACCAGTCTGGCCTCAAACTCACAGAAATCTGCCTGGCTCTGCCTCCTGAGTGCTGGGATTAAAGGCATGCACCACCACCACCCGGCCTTCAGGTTTTAAAATGCTATTTAGGTTGGAAATGTTGAAAGCTTGTTTGAGGATAACTTTAAGACATTTCTAATGTAATATGCAGATACTGAAAAAGGTAAGCCCACTAAGTCAAATAGATGGAGTTTGAAATTAATTCTCATAACTTGTTTTTTTATAGGACAAACTATAGACATTGTGGAGAGTGAGACTAACAATGATCATGAAACTGACCTACATGATCAGAACAGCAATTTTCATACACCCAGAGACAATATGACTGTCGATGACTCTCAGCAGGAAGATAAATATTGTAGCAAGTAGATGGCTTACTTTGAATACAGATGGTTTTTTGTTTCTATAAACTCTGATTCTTTTTAAAACAAACTATATAGAAGCAGCCCTGTTACAGAGATTATAATGCTACCATATAATAAAGGGCATCAGTATTTTTAATGGCATGTTGTAATTGGTGCTATAAAAAAGTAAATAGATGCCAGGCATGGTCACTTAACACCTGTAATCCAGCACTTGAAAAGGCTGAAGCAGGGGGATTTTGAATGACCAATTGAAGTCCCATAATAGCCTGGAATTATTACATAAGAACTTGTCTTAAGAATGAAACAAATAAGTAAACGGAAAGAATAAAATATTGAAATATAAATGAAATATACCAAGTCTTTATTGGCTACTTACTGTGATGTTTTACAGTAGTGAATAGATTTTTTTTTTTTTGCTGAGCTTGTACTAAACCTAGTCACAGAAGGATTTAATAATTTGTGCTTAGATGTTGCTGATGTAACAAATGGGGTTTATATGGAAGTGATTATAGAAGATGAATATGCTGGTGGCACAGCAGCAGCTGCTACTGTGCATGAACAACAAATGGATGATAGTGAATTGAATGCAGCTTTCATGCCTATTGCATGGGCAGCAGCCTATGGTAAGAAACACCTTGAAGAGTTGATACTGCTTTACTTATTCTTGTTTGAGGTATGGGGTATATGTATGAATGTGGATGCAGGCATGTGCTCGTGTATGTAGAGACAGTGATGTGCCATTAGTCCTGGGGAGAATTAAGAAATGTCTAGTCATCCCAGATAGGGAAAAAGTGATAGAGACCAAAGTCCAACATGGTGAATAAGTGAGCTTACTGAAATTATTTTTAAGAATCTAGAGTTACTTCCAGGAACAGAAATGGCTAAAAGGCAGCTAGCTGAGTTGCCAAAAACCCACCCCAGCATGACAAATGAAAGCTGGGAAGCAGGAACTTAATTTGTAACCTGCAGACATTTTGATAGGTTGCAGAGTGGCTCTTTTAGACAACTCAGGAGTTGTGAGTCTCTTCTAGGTAGCAAGCATGACTAGAGCCTCTTCAAAGTAGCTCAGCTTGTCCGACAGTTCTCTCTATTTCTGTTACTGCCTAAATATGTTTGACAATAAAGGGACAAAGTCTGAGTGACTAATCAGTTTCAGGGACTTCCTGAAGCTTTTGATTTGTATACTTGCTGAGCTTAAGGACCTTTACTTCAGGATATAAAGTTTCACTTCCCTTTAAAGCATCCTGTGTCTTAACAAGCTTCCCTCAAAGATAGAAATTGCTAGAAAACAGAGAACAAAGGACAACTTTACACATTGATTCTCAGCAGACATAATTAGTACCTTGATTTTTAAGACAGAGTCTCTTCTTTGGCCTGAATCTTGCCTGAATGGCTGGCCAGAAATCTACCTTTCTCTGTTTTTCCAGTGACGAGATTACAAATATGCACCTCTGTATTCAGGCTTTGTTTTGTTTAGTTTTTTTTAAAACATGGTGTGTAGGTTTTAAATACAAATCCTCATGCAAGCACTTTATCAATGAAGTTATTTCTCTAGTTATTCCTCCATTTCTGGAGGAATGGTTTCTGAGATCTTTAATATTTCACAAATATGAAATAACCCAGTTAGTTATTTAAAAAATAATGAAGAACTCCAAATTTTTGTTCAAATTTTCCTTTATTATTTTACCTACTTAAAAATACAGATATTTTCTACTTGGAGTTTGTTTTTTGTTCTTTTGTGTTGGCTTTTGTCTTTATAGTCTTGGCAAACTGCTAGATACATACATTAAATATTTTTCCTGTGATTTTCAACTTAATGTGCTCTTAAGTCCATTACATAAAAACAGAGTTTCTGCTATTATTGAGTATCAGGTTTTATTTTTCACTGTTGTAGATAATAAAGAATGTCTAATATTTTAATTTTTGTAATTTGTACATCATGTTTTTGACACACATTGTTAGATGAAAATTCTGATGAAATTGAAAAACAGAATGTCACTGCAAGTGCTGCCTTGCACCTAGATGAGTCTGATGACCTTGACAGAATGTCTAAACGAATACCAAAAAAAAGACCTGTATCCAGGCACTATCTGGCTGGTAAGAAGGAAAAACTATCCTTGGTGTAGAGCATTCTGCAGATTATATGAGGAAATAGTCTTGTATATTGACAAAAGTGTAATCATGGTATTTTTACTGCCTTATCCCAAGAGGCTTTTGTGCATTGAATTTGAAAATAAATTTTCCATTTATTTATAGTCATGAATGGCTTACTGAGGTAAAAAAAAAAAAAACAGACTTTAAGAAAAAGGAACTTAACTCTCTGGTTATTTTGTTTGTACAGGAAAGAAATCCATAAAATGAGTTAATTTTTTGGTGGGGTCTCCCACTTTTAACTAGTACTGGCCTCAAACTAGTGGTAATTCAGCTTCCTCAAAGTGTCTTATGACTGTTGGCATGAACCATCTTACTTGGCTGTTAGTTTAATTCATTTGATAAAACAATCAAGTTTTTCTTCCTTTGTTCTTTTATTTCTATGTTTTTTCAAAGACAAAATCTTTATTTGCAGCTGAAGATGGCAATGAATTTGTGATCTTCCTGCCTCTCTCCCCCAATCCCAGTGTTTCAGGAACTTACTACAACCAGAGCATTTTTTCCCAGAGAAAAGGACCAGACCCAGGGCCTTGAGCTTGCTAGGCAAGTACTCCACTACTGAGCTAAATCCCCAAACTCCCACAAAATCATTTAAACAGACTTCCCTTAAAGAAATGGAACAGCACTTTTAATCACTTTTAATTGTTAGCAGAATATACTTTTATCCTGAATTGGTTTGGGGCAGTGTATGTAGGGAGACTACAGCTTTGTATAATTAAATTTTGTAGGTGTTGTTGAAGAATATCATAGATTATTGAAAGGTTGGATTATATTAAACTTAAATCATTTTCTACATATCTGTAAGTTGATAAGATTTCACTGATGCTTCCTTTAAAAAAAAAACAGAAAGGAATGAAATTAATCCAGTCATACTGGATCCAGTTCTTACTTATGATTAACTACAAAATGTATGTTGAAACTAGAGACATGAATGTTAAAAACAGATAAAGTCCAGGAAACATACTTTAGACTTAATGAAGAAACCAAAAAGTAATGAAGTTTGATTATCTTTGTCTCTTTCCATTTTTTAGCAATAATTGTTGGTCCTGACCCCTGCATGTTTTGTAGAAAGAAATTTAACTCAAAAAGTTTCTTGAAAAGACACATGAAAAACCATCCTGAATACCTTGCCAATAAAAAAATATCACTGTACTGACTGTGGTTACAGTACTAACAAAAAGAAACGTTTACATAATCATCTGGAGAGCCACAAGCTGACCAGTAAGGCAGGAAAAGATACAGAATGTGATGAATGTGGGAACCATGACTCTCAGGCTGGGGTTTTGTGTACCCACAGAACAGTGCATGGATTAAAAGTAGCCAGAAAAACGTACAACTGTAAGTTCTGTGAATATGAAACAGATGTACAGGCATTATTGAATCAGCATCTTTTGTCAGTACACAGCAAGAAATTTCCTCACATTTGTGTAGAGTGTGGTAAATGTTTCCATCACCCATCAGACTTCAAAAAGCACATATGAGTTCATACTGGAGAGAAGCTCTATGAATGCCAGTATTGTGAGTACAAGTCTTCAGACTCTTCCAACTTGAAAACACATATAAAAATTAAGCATAATAAAGAGATACCATTGAAGTGTGGCATCTGTGCCCTGACTTTCTCAGGCACCAAAGAGGCACAGGAACATGCTCTTACACACCAAGAAAGCAAAAAACACCAGTGTTTGCATTGCAATCATAAGAGTTCAAATTCAAGTAATTTGAAGCAACACATAATTTCAGTTCACACAAAGGACTATCCTCATAAGTGTGAGATGTGCATCAAAGGATTTCATAGGCCATCAGAACTCAAGAATCATGTGGCTACTCACAAAAAGTAAAATAATGCACTGGTGTAGACACTGTGACTTTAAGAGTCCAGATCCGTTTGTGCTAAGTCACCATATTCTCTCAGTTCACACAGTGAATGTTCCATTTAAGTGTAAGGGATGTAATAGGGGATTTCAACAACAGTGTGAGCTTCAAAATCATATGAAGACCCACAGTGGCCGGAAAGTGTATCAGTGTGAATACTGTGATTATAGCACTATAGACGCCTCAGGCTTTAAGCGGTATGTTATCTCCATCCATACCAAAGACTATCCTCACTGCTGTGAGTACTGCAAGAAATGATTCCAGAGACCCTTTGAAAAGAATCAGCATATAATGCGACATCATAAAAAAGTCAACCTGCCCTAAGAATACATCCTAAACTTTAGAGATGTTGACTTTGAAGCAAGAGATTCATTTTGAAAGCAATCATCCTTGTTCACATCCAATATTGAGAATTTGATAATCAAATACCAATACAATATTGCTTCTGTTTGAATTTACATTTTACTGAGTAAGATGTTCTATATCTTGTAAACTTTATTTACTAACTGAGAGAAACAAATTTTCTTTAACAACATAGTCTGTGATTCTATGCCAATTTTTTTTTTTTGTCTTGGAAGCCTTTGTACCATACTACTACCTTACTCATCTCAATGGGACTTTTGTAAGACAAAAATTAATATTACTAACTTGAAAAGTAACTTTGTAAAAACTATACATTATAGTGATATTGCCAGCATAATTGAGAAATTCTTCTGACACGCCTTACTATCAAAATATGGAAATTATTTCCTTGTTTTAATATTTTCAGATTTTTGACAATGCAACTTCTAGTTGAGTCTCTACCACTGCTGATTATAGGAAGTTGACTTCATTGGGCTTACTTTTCATTTTTGTTTATAGAGGTCATTTTGATCTTGATTGTAGTACTTTACCTCTCTTTCTTTTCATATATAGCAGAATTTTAGAAAACCCTAAATGAAAATTTCTGCTTTTTCTTGAGTTTCAATGTTTTGTGGTTTGTCTTGTAGTTTTGTTCAATAAATAAAAATTACAGTAGATTGAATTTTGTTGACTTACAGAAATATATCATGATATATAGCATTATTTTGCAAATTGGCATTGAAATGAAGTTTAAATTTTAGGTACATCTGTTCCTTCCTGACAATGACAATCCATCACAATTTGTAAGAACTTGGAAAATCCTGAGTTATATGGGATTATCTGTACACTTGGTATTGAGAAAATCTAAAATTTAGGTAGATAATTAGAGGAAAAGGACCTTAGTTAGAAGTAATGATATTATTCTTAGATTTGGTAAATGAAAAGCAGAAGCTGAAGTGTTTTTACCAACAGAATACTTTAATAAAAGCTGCATTTTACTGAAAACTTTATGGAAACCAGATCCATGTCCAGCTCCTTATTTTTCTGTGAATGCTGTCTTGAATGAAAGTAAAAACTCAGAGGCTGTTACTTCATTTTACATACTAAGTCCTGTAAGAACGTAGATGTGGCCAATTCAGCACTTATTTTGTATTTTTTCTTAATGTGCTTTTTTTAAGATAGCATATATATTAATTGGCAACTTACATTTTTTATTTGAGAATTGACATTTTGTACAGTTAGTCATGATTGTAGGACATATTATACAATTAATCTAGCTCATTGGATTTGATTATATAGAATTTTGAAGAAAACATTTGTTATATTCCCTCAGTAAACTACTGGTATGTGGGTATTGAAACACTGGAGAATATTTGAAGAAAAAAATTTCCTAATTGATAACTCCTTTGGTCCTTATGGTTTTACTGCCAGGTTTTCCTTTTTTACTGTGATTCTGATATTCAGAAGTAATATTTACAGGTTTAGATTCTAAGTAATTGGTGCTTGACATGTTCTGAAACAGGATAAATTTAATTTCAATACTAAATATATAATACATTCAGTACATAGCATTCATTTTTGCCAAGCAAAGCTCAGACAGAACTTTGAAAACTCCTATACCTTCTAGCACCTGAGTTTATCCCCTTTAGATTTGAGTTGGTATTCAGTGAACTGTTCTTTATGTCTAACACTCTTGTGATCTTGAATTTTCCTTTTTCCTAAAGTAATATAAAAGAATGTTTTAAGATGAAAATTTAACCATAAGAAATTAAATAAACATAAAAAATACTTTATAATCTTTGTATTTCTCACAGTCTCCATACAGACTTAATTTTTTTATTTCTGAGTACAATAGTCAAACTTTTGAAGGGTGATAAAAGTTTGGAAAGTAAGTATCATAATTTACATAAAAATGAATTGCGCTTATAGTTTACTTTTCATTTATTTTAATGATTAGCAAAGCTAGAAAATTTGTTCCAGCCAAAACTTTATAAAAGGTATAAAGTCTTAAAGGAGGTGATATATTTCATTGGAATTGCCTGAAAATATTCCATCTTTCCTTTGTACACATTATCAAATACCTGAAAATGCTTAAGAGAAGTGACATTGTAAATGTGTACTTGAGAATAACATACAGAAATAAAATGAGACTATTTTTCTGTTAATAAATATCTATTGAATTTGAACCAAACAGTAAGTCAACACTTAAAACACTTATGGGGGAGAGGGGAGTGCATCATTTTTTGAAATGTATTTGTGTGTGTGTGTGTGTGTGTGTGTGTGTGTGTATGTGTGTGTGTGTGTATGTGTGTGTGCATGCCAGGAAGAGCATATGTGCAGAAGTCAGAGGACAACTTGTAAGACTAAAATCTCAATTTCTACAATGGTCCCAGGGATCAAATTCAGGTCAAATTCATCAGGTGTGGCAGGAAGAGTTAATTGGTGGGGGTATATAGGCAGGATACAGGAGAGCATAGGAAAGGCAGAACTAACACTGAAGACTCACCCTTTTATCCCCATTTTTCCTATAACATTTAATATGAAGCTTTTGTTAGTATTTCCTTTCTGTTTTCTTTCTTGATCTTTAGGTGTTTTTGTATGTTTTTGAAGTGCCTCATCATTCCTTTCAATAGTAATTTCCTCAGGTATTTGCTCTTTAATCCTTTCACTGTACACTTTGCAAAACAAAATATGGGTGCAATTTTTTAATACACAAGTTTACTATTATGGTTTCACATTGTAAAATAAAATTGTTCTCCAGGAAATTAAAATGTAAAACAGCTCAGTAATAAAACATGTCACCTAACTACTTAGAAGCTTACTTTAAAAGCTAGAAATTATTTTCCTTTTCATTTTTCCTTTGATTTTTATGGTGTAATCACATCATTCGCTCACTCCCCTTTATCCCTTCAATCCCTTCAAACTCTCCTGAATACCACTCCTTACTCTCTTAAATTCATGGTGTCTTTTGTTACATGCATATGTGTGTGTGTGTGTGTGTGTGTGTGTGTGTGTGTGTGTGTGTTCTAATTACAACCCATCCACTCTGTCTATAATTTTATTCATATGTGTGTTTCCAGGGGTGATCATTTGGTACCTAGTGACTAGTTTCTAATGCCAGGCATAATCTTACTTTTTTTTGTTGTTGTTGTTGTTTTTGTTTTTTTTGAGACACTGTTTCTCTGTGTAGTTTTGCGCCTTTCCTGGAACTCACTTGGTAGCCCAGGCTGGCCTCGAACTCACAGAGATCCATCCACCTGCCTCTGCCTCCGAGTACTGGGATTAAAGGTGTGCACCACCAATGCCTGGCATAATCTTACTTTTGTTCAGTGGCTCTTAAGTACAATGAGAGAACCTTCTGTATGTCACCACCTCAGAGTATTTGTGTCAGTACAGTTTACATAGTGTTATCATACCATGGTAGTTACTGACATGGTTCATAGGCATCATAGCTGGGTAGCACTGTTAGTTGTCTCATTTTGGAAGCTTGCATGGCAACTTCTGGTACCTGAAAGCTAACCCTCCTGGAGGAGGCATTTATGTCAGATCTGACTCAGGGTTTTCTAAGCCCCTTGTCTCAAGTGCATAGTGTCTTCAGCAATAGGGACTTACCTTCCACCTCTGGGAGTAACCAAGGGCAACAGCAACAGGATGTGTGTTTTGGGTGTCTCCTGGACATCCCTGGCCAACAACTCTAAAGAGGACTTATTATAGATTATATTGGAGTTTCTTTTAGGGTTTTTTTTTATCTTAGAGGGAGCAATGACATTATTGAGCTTTAGAGGGTTTGATTTTTTTTATACCGTGCTTTCTGTTTCCTTGTATTTGTGTCTCTGGTTCTTCACAAATTAATTTTAACTTTCCAGGAAAAGTGATTCTTTTCTGTCTCAGTATCATCATCCAAGACCAATGAAAGACATTTTACTTCTTTGAGAGATTGGAACTGTTTCTTCTTATCTCACTCTTCCCTTCTCTTGTTTATTTTTTTCATTTTCTTTTTGTTCCTTCTATGTATTATCAAAATTCTTTATTCTACCATTTTTTCATATGCTATGCATCTTACTCTGATGTGACTGTGGTTCCCATATTATGTGTGCCCTAAAACTCCTCATTTTTCCTCCCTAATACATGCTGTAATCTCTTCTCTTATAATAAATCCTGTTCAGCCTTGTGTTTTCTATTCTCTTCCTCTGTTTCTTCTTTTAATCAAATTTACCTTGCACCTTCCCTGTTGCTTTGGAATATAAGCCTGTTTTCAAAGATATTCTTCCTCTTAAGAAGCAAGGATATCCCTAATTTCTTGAGTTCTTTATATATTCTGGATATCAGCCCTCTGTCAGATGTGGGGTTGGTGAAGAACTTTTTCCATTCTGTAGGTTGTTGCTTAGTCTTGTTGACTGTGTCCTTTGCTCTATAAAAGCTTCTCAGTTTCAAGAGGTCCCATTGATTGATTGTTTCTCTCAGTGTCTGTGCTACTGGTGTTATATTTAGGAAGTGATCTCCTATGCCAATGCATTCAAGACTGCTTCCTACTTTCTCTTCTATCAGATTCAGAGTAACTGGATTTATGTTGAGGTTTTTGATCCACTTATTGTATGAGCGAGAATTGTTGAGACCAAGATTAGAAAAAGCACAGGGACAAATAGCAAAACTAATGGAAACACATGAATTATGAACCAAAAGCTGTGGAGCACCCAACTGGATCAGGCCCTCTGGATAAGTGAGACAATTGAATAGCTTGAACTGTTTGGGAGGCACCCAGGCAGTGGGACCAGGACCTGTCCTTAGTGCATGAGCTGGCTCTTTGGAACCTTGGACTTATGCAGGGACACATGCTTAGCCTGGAAAGAGGGGACTGGACCTGCCTGTACTGAATCTACCAGGTTGAGTTGAATCCGCAGGGGAGTCTTGGCCCTGGAGGAGATGGGAATGGAGGGGAGGGGCTGGGAGGAAGGCAGTGGTGGGGGTGGGAGTAGGGAGGACAGGGGAACCTTTGGTTGATGTGTAAAATTAAAACACAAATATCCATATTAAAAAAATAAAATTTGAAATAAAATTTAAAAAAAGAAGCAAGAATATCTCTAATCCTTTCAATTATTTTGGCTTATCTCTTCTGTCCGCTCCACTCCTTCCTCTGATGGCCTTGCTCTGAGGTGGTCTCACATTTAAAGGAATCCTGCAGATATGGTCACGTGCACACATGGATCTTTGATAGACAGCACTCTTCCTCCCTCTCACTCACCCCAATCGCTTACAACGCTGTCTGTTTCTCACAGTTGCTACACGTTACATCCCAAAGGCACTTTCAGAGCATAGTAAAGGCTTTATGTAAGAGGCAGGGATGAGGACTTTTGTTTTTATAGAAAAAAGTGACTTAGAAGAGAACGAACGTGGAGTATTTTTTGAAAATACATGTTTATGTAAAAGTGATTTTAGAATCCTAAAATGGGCATCAGACATGAGGGTTTTTTTTTTGTGAAATTCCAATTTAAGAGAAAGAAGACACTGTCAGAGTCTGAGTGTTCTAATTACCCCATTTCTCTTGAGCTTTGAAAAAGGAGTAAGGAATACTGTGGGTTGGGAAACGTCCTATGTATGAGCAAGGGGACTTTTTGGCAGCTGATGGGAAAGTGCTTACTGTTTTGGCACCAAGCAGAATGCTGAACTGTTTGGTGTTCATTTGCTATAGCAGCCAAAAGGAACACAGTAAAAACAAACAAACAAACAAACCTGTGACAAAATGTGTGGCTACAGATGGGCACTTTTCAAGACTCATGGTTGCTAAGTTTTGCGATAATGACTCAAAAGGCCTCAGTGTCATTCAATCCTACCAGGGTGCAGAGGGGAGTACAGTGTTCTGGGATTGATCTGTGATGACAGTTATGTGAATGGCATCAAGGAACAGTACTGGCATGTGCCATCACGACTGTTGTGGTGCCTTTATTCTCAGCACTAGGAGTCAGGGGCAGGTATAGCTCTGTGAGGATGAGGCCAGCCTGGTCTCCAGAGAGAGAGTTCCAGGATAGCCCAGGCTACATAGAGAAACTCTAGAAAAAAACACAAATAAATAAGACAAAACAAAAACTTCACAGGACTGAACCATTCATTCATCACCATTGTCTCTAAGTTGGTCACCTTGGCTATATAACCTCCCAGTGGAGCAGAACAGAGGCTGTCACATGTTCATACCTATATGGCACCTCACACCTCACATTCAGAACATCTTTTTGTTATGTTTCTAATAAATTGCTGCACCAGCATCATCTAGCAAATGATACTGATATCCCTGGTGTAAAAGAAGCTTTGGGGTCAGAAAGGCAAAAATAGGTAGTTAGAGTCCTTTGTTTGAAGGCTCAGGTTTCTTATATCAGAAGGTCTTCACCTGCGGTCTTAGTACCTGGCACTGCCGAACCTCAAATGCACTGTGCAGTCACTTAGAAACAGGGAAGTTTTCTGAGAAAAGTTTGGTCAGATCCAGCCTGACTAATCAAACATTCCTTGAGGTGAGAAGTGTGGATTGAGAAATAATAGATATGAGAAATAGAAATGTAAAAGAAAAAGACAGAGACACAGAATAGCATCTGGAGGGCTCCAAGTCAATACTGTTGTCACCCCAAGTTTATTTCTCATGGTATTTTTACACACCAGCAAGGGGAGATGCAAAAGGCCTCCCCCTCTGAAGGACACAACGGTTCAAGGAACAAAGTACAGACAAGTGTAAACATTTCCTAAATTCCCAAAACATCTTGTAGGCATGCCTTATGGCAAAACACTCTGTAATTAGGCCTAGAAATATAAGACACCTGGTAACCACACCTTAGCCAAAACATCCTATCATGCAGCCTTGTGAGGCAAAACAAGATTAGACTCTTTGACTTTGAGTCAAGATGGAATAAGGCCACACTATGGAGTCTCTGTGGGCCCCCATAATGTTCCTTTTTACAGATTGTACTGTTCTGTGAAGAGCTTTGTGCTTGCCTAGACCTATGTCCTCTAGCCTTCTAGACAACCGCACACATGTTACAAAATTTCTTGTGAACTTACTGAAACATTAGACAGCTAAACCAAAAGAGAGTTAATTTTCTGATTACTGTTGGAGGTTGATTAGGACTTGTAAGAGCAGAGGTTCTCTGAGACCATTGTCTCTTTCATGATCAATTTCCTAATGCTGTTCCCTCTCTCAACATCAACATCACTGCCCGCATGGCAATTGAGCCCAAAATCTGATTTCTTTCTTGGCCTCTTTGTCTATTGTATATAGAAGGGCTACTGACTTTTTGAGTTGATCTTATATCCTGGTATGTTGATGAAGGTGTTTATAAACTGTATCAGTTCCTTGGTTGAATTTTTGGGGTCACTCATGTATACTATCATGTCATCTGCAAATAGGGAAAGCTTGACTTCTTTCTTTCCAATTAGAATCCCCTAAATCTCCTTATGTTATCTCATTGCTCTGGCTAGAACTTCAAGTACTATATTGAATAAGTATGGGGAGAGGGAACAGCCTTGCCTTGTTCCTGACTTTAGTGGTATTGCTTTGAGTTTCTCGCCATTCAATTTGATGTTGGCTGTTGGCTTGCTGTAGATTGCCTTTATTATGTTTAGGTAGGTTCCCTGTATTCCTGATCACTCCAAGACCTTTATCGTGAAGGGGTATTGGATTTTGTCAAATGCCTTTTCTGTGTCTAGTGGGATGATCATGTGGTTTTTTTCTTTGAGTTTGTTTATATGGTGTATTACATTGACGGACTTTCAAAAGTTCAAACAACCGTTCATCACTGGGATAAAGCCTACTTGATTATGGTGGATAATTGTTTTGATGTGTTCTTGGAGTCTGTTTGCCAGTATTTTATTGAGTATTTTTACATCAATGTTCATGAGGGAGATCAGTCTGTAGTTCTCTTTCTTCGAAAAAAAAATCAGTCTGGCTCCCCCTCCAGTGCCCTCTTGAAATCTGCCTGACTCCCCCTCCAGTGGTGAAATTTAATCAGCCTGGCTCCCCCTGTAGTGCCGGAACAAGTGCCAGGCTGAAATAAGCCTGGCTCCCCCTCCAGTGTCAGTGATGAAATCATCCTTGGTCCCCCTGCAGTGACTGGATGAAATCAGTGTTGCTCCCTCTCTATTGCCTGGATGAAATCAGCTTGGGTTTACCTCCAGTACTTGGATGAAATCGGCTAGGGTCCCCCTGCAATGCCGGTTTGAAAATGGCCTGGGTCCTCCTCCAGTGTCTGGAGGAAATAGGACTGGGTCCCACTGTAGTGCCAGGATGAAATTGGCCTGGTTCCCGATCCAGTGTCCAGAGGAAATTGGCCTGGATCCTCCTCCATTGCTCAGATTAAAACGGCCTGGGTACCCCTGCAGTGTCTGTGATTAAATAGGCCTGGGTCTCCCTCCAGTACCTTGATTAAATCAGCCTGGTTCTGCCTGAATTGCCAGGATAAATGGGCCTGGGTCCCCTTCCAGTGTCCAGAGAAAATTGGCCAGGGTCCCCTGCAGTGCCAGGATGAAATCAGCCTGGGTCCCCCTCCAGTGCCAAGATGAAATCGCCCTGGTTCTTCCTGCACTGCTGGGATGAAAATGCCTTGGTTCCTCCTGCAGAGACTGGATGAAATCAATCTGGTTCCCCTGCAGTGTCTGGATGAAATAAACCTGATGCCCCTTCAGTGTCCAGAATGAAATCCGCCTGGCTCTCCCTCCAATGTTGGGATGAGATTGTCCTTGGTCCCCTCCAGTGCAGGGAAAAAAAATCTACCTGTGTCACCTTCTAGTGCCCTAATGAAATCGGCCTGGTTCCTCCTGCAGTGTAGGTATAAAATCAGCCTGGTTCCCACTTCAGTGTCCGGGATGAAATCAGCCTGGGTCCCACTCCAGTGTCAGGGGTGAAATCGGCCTGCTTCCTCCTCTAGTGCCCTGATGAAATCAGCCTGACTCACACTCCAGTGTCAGGGATTAAATTGGCCTGGCTTCTCCTCCAGTGCCCTGATGAAATCTGCCTGGCTCCTCCTCCAGTGCCCTGGATTAAATCAGCCTGGCTCCCACTCCACTGTCCAGAATGAAATCAGCCTGACTCCCCCTTCAGTGCCCTGATGAAATCGGCCTTGGTACCCCTTGAGGGACCTGATGAAATCAGCATGGGTTCCCCTCCAGTGTCCGGGATGAATTCAGACTGGCTCCGCCTTCAGTGCCCTGATGAAATCACCCTGGCTCCCCCACCAGTGTCAGGTATGAAATCAGTCTGGATCCACCTCAAGTGTCCAGGATGAAATCGGCCTGTCTCCCCCTCCAGCATCAGGGATGAAATCGGCATGGCTCCCCCTCCAGTGCCCTGATGAAATCGGCCTGGGTTTTTCTGCAGTGTGGGTATAAAATCAGCCTGGCTCCCACTCCCGTGTCAGGGATGAAATCGGCTTGACTCCCACTCCAGTGTCCAGGATGAAATCAACCTGGTTCCCCCTCCAGTGACCAGGATGAAATAAGCCTGGCTCCCCCACCAGTATCTGGGATGAAATCGGCCTGACTCCCCCTTCAGTGTCCGGGATGAAATCAGTCTGAGTGCCCCTCCACTGCCCTGAAGAAATCGACCTGTTTCCGCCTGTAGTGTGGGTATAAAAGCGGCCTTGGTCCACCTACATGGTCCGGATGATATCAGCCCTTCACCCCCTCCAGTGTCAGGGATGAAATTAGTCTAGCTTCCCTTCCAGTGCCCTGAAGAAATCAGTCTGGCTCCCCCTCCAGTGGCAGGGATGAAATCGGCCTGGCCCCTCCTCCAGTGCCCTGATGTATTTGGCCTGGGTACCCCTCCAGTGACCTGATGTAATCAGACAGGTGCCCCCTCCAGTGTCTGGGATGAAATCGGCCTAGCTCCCTATCCAGTGTCCTGATGAAATCTGCTTGGCTCCCCCTCCAGTGCCCTGATGTAATAGGCCTGGCTCCCCATCCGATGTCAGGGGTGAAATCATCCTGGCTCCCCCTCTAGTACCTTGATGAAATAGGCCTGGCTCCACCTCCACTGCCCTGATGAAATCTGCAGGGTTCCCCCTCCAGTGCCCTGATGAAATCAGACTGGGTCACCAACCAGTGCCCTAATGAAATTGGCCTGGCACCCCTCGTGTGTCCAGATGAAATCAGTATGGTTCCCCCTCCCGTGTCTGAGATGAAATTGGCATGTGTACACCTACAGTGCCCTGATGAAACTGGCTTGGGTCCCCCCTCAGAGCTGGTGTAAAATCAGTCTGATTCCCCCTCCAGTGTCAGGAAAAAATCGGCCTGGCTCCCACTCCAGTTTCCAGGATGAAATCGGTCTGGATCCCCCTCTAGTGTCCAACAAGAAATCTGCCTGGCTTCTCCTCCAGTGCCCTGATGAAATCGGCCTGGGTCCCCCTCCATTGTCATGGATGAAATCAGCTTGGCTCTCCCTCCAGTGTCCAGAATGAAATCAGTTGGTGTCCCTGTCCAGTGCCCTAAAGAAATCGGCCTTGGTGCCCCCCCCCAGTGTCCAGGGTGAAATCTGCCTGGCTCCCATCCAGTGCCATGAGGAAATCGGCCTGGTTCACCCTACAGTGTCAGGGATGAAGTCAGCCTCTGTTCTCCTTTAGTACCCTGATGAAAACGGCCTGTTTCCCCCTCCACTGTCGGGGATGAAATCATCCTGGCTCCCCTTCCAGTGCCCTGATGAAATCAGCCTAGTTCCCCCTCCAGTGCCTTGACTGAATCGGCCTGGCCCCCATTCCAACATCAGGGATGAAATCTGCATTGCGCTCCATACAATGCACTGATAAAATCGGCCTTGTTTTCCCTAGAGTGTGACTATGAAATCAGCCTAGCTCCCACTTGTGTGTCAGGGATGAAATCGGCCTGGCTACACCTCCAGTGTCTAGGGTGAAATCAGCCTGGCTCCCCTCCAGTGCCTTGATTAAATCGGCCTGGGTCTCCCTCCAGGGCCCTGAAATAATCAGCTTGGATCCCGCTCCAGTGTCTGGGATAAAATCAGCCTGGCTCCCCTTCCAGGGTCCAGGATGAAATCGGCCTGGGTCTCCCTCCTGTGCCCTGATGAAATCGGCCTGGAGCCTCCTGCAGTGCAGGTATAAAATCAGCCTGGCTTACCCTCCAGTGCCCCAATGAAAGCAGCCATGCTCCCCCTGCAGTGTCTGGGATGAAATCGGCCTGGCTACCCCTCGCTAGTCAGGGAAGAAATTGGCCTGTCTCCCCCTGCAGTGTCCTGATTAAATCAGCCTGGCACCCGCTCCAGTGTCCATGCAGAAATTGGCCTGGTTCCCCCTCCATTGCCCTAATGAAATCAGCCAGGCTCCCCCTCCAGTACCCTGATGAAATTGGCCTGGGTCCCCTTGCAGTGTCAGGGATGAAATCGGCATACCTCCCCCTCCAGTACCCTGTTGAAATCTGACAGGGTCACCCTACAGTGCTCTGATGAAATCGCCCTGGCTTCCCTTCTAGTGCTCAGATGAAATCTGCCTGGATCCCAATCTTGCCCTGGTGAAATCGGCCTGGCTCTGCCTCCAATGTCCTGATGAAATAAGCCTGGGTCCACCTCCACTGCACTGATGAAAGCTGCCTGGCTACACGTCCAGTGTCCTGGACAAAATTGGCCTGGCTCCCCCTTCAGTGCCCTGATGAAAACTGCCTTGTTCCCCCTCCAGTGTCCAGGATGAAATTGGCCTGGTTCCCCCTCCCTTGTCAGGGATGAAATAGGCCTATCTCCCCCTCCATTGCCCTGATGAATTCGGCCTGACTCGCCCTCCAGTAGCCAGATGAAATCGTACTGGCTCCCCCTCTAATGTCAGGGATGAAATAGGCCTGGTTACCCCTATAGTGCCCTGATGAAATCTTCCTGGATCCCCCAGTAGTGAGGGTATAGAATCAGACTGGCTCCCCCTCCAGTGTCCAGAAGAAATCATCCTGGCTTCCCCTCCTGTGTCAGGGATGAAATCAGCCTGGGTACCCCTACAGTGCCCTGATGAAACCGGCCTGGGACCCACAGCAGTGCAGGTATAGAATCAGCCTTGCTCCCCTTCCAGGGTCCAGATGAAATCAGCCTAGCTCCACCACCAGTGCCCAGGATGAATTCAGCCTGGCTCTCCCTCCACTCTCCAGTAAGAAATAGGCCTGGTT
This sequence comes from Onychomys leucogaster, assembly GCA_949786385.1. Taxonomy (NCBI): domain Eukaryota; kingdom Metazoa; phylum Chordata; class Mammalia; order Rodentia; family Cricetidae; genus Onychomys; species Onychomys leucogaster. The sequence continues at coordinate 36,244 of CATKUP010000625.1, forward strand.
TCCCTTCCAGTGTCCTGGAAGATTTTGTCCTGGGTCCTCCTCCAGTGTCCAGGATGAAATCTGCCAGGCTCCCCTTCCAGTGTCCAAGATGAAATCAGCCTAGCACCCTCTCCAGTGCCCTGATGAAATCGGACGGACTCTCCCTGTAGTGACTGAGATGAAAACAGATTGGCTCCACCTCCTTTGTCAGGAGTGAAATCTGCCTGTATCTCCCTCCAGTGCCCTGATGAAATCAGCCTGAGTCCCCCTCCAGTGCCCTAATGATATCAGCCTGGCTCCCTCTCCAGTGTCAGGGATGAAATTGGCTGGGATATCCCTACAGTGCCCTGATGAAATTGCCCTAGGTACCCTTGCAGTAGCAGGGATGAAATCAGCATGGCTCCCCCTCCAGTACCCTGTTGAAATCTGCCTGGCTCCCCCTCCAGTGCCCTGATGAAATCAGCCTGGTTTCCCTTCTAGTGCTCAGATGAAAACCCTGGGCTCTCACTCTTGCCCTGATGACATTGCCTGGCTCATCCTCCAGTACCCTGATGAATTAAGTCTGGGTCCCGCTCCAGTACCCTAATAATATCAGCCTGGCTACATGTCCACTGTCCAGGATGAAATTGGCCTGGCTCCCCCTCCAGTTCCCTGATGAAAGCTGCATTTTCCCTCCTCCAGTGTCCGGGATGAAATCGGCCTGCCTCTCCCTCCCTTTGTCAGGGATGAAATTGGCCTATCTCCCCCTCCAGTGCCCTGATGAATTCGGTCTGACTCCCCCTCCAGTGTCTATGCTGAAATCAGCCTGGGTCCCCCTCCATTGCCCTAAAGAAATTGGCCTGGATTCCCCTCCAGTGCCCTGATGAAATTGGCCTGGCTCCCCCTCTAGTGTCCAGATGAAATCATACTGGCTCCCCCTCCAGTGTCAGGCATGAAGTAGGCCTGAGTACCCCTACAGTGCCCTGATGAAATCTGCCTGGATCCCTCAGTAGTGAGGATATAGAATCTCACTGGCTCTACCTCCAGTGTCCAGATGAAATCATCCTGGCTCCTCCTCCATGTCAGGGATGAAATCGTCCTGGGTACCCATACAGTGCCCTGTTGAAATCGGCCTGTTACCCCCAGTAGTGTCGGTATAGAATCAGACTTTCTACACCTCCAGGGTCTGTAGGAAATTGGCCTAGCTCCCCCACCAGTGTCCAGGATGAAATTGGCCTTGTTCTCCCTCCCTTGGCCCAGATGAATTCAGCCTGGCTCTCCCACCACTGTCCGGTTTGAAATCGCCTTGGTTCCCCTTCCAGTGTCCCGGAAGATTTCAGCCTGGGTCCTCCTCCAGTGTCCAGGATGAAATCGGCCAGGCTCCCCTTCCAATGTCCAAGATTAAATCAGCCTGGCACGCCCTCCTGTGCCCTGATGAAATCGGCCTGGCTCCCCCTGCAGTGTCAGGGATGAAATTGGCCTTGCCCTCCCTAATTTGTCAGGGATGAAATCGCCTGTCTCCCCCTCCAGTGCCCTGATGAAATCAGCCTGGATCCCACTCCAGTGTCCATGCTGAAATCAGCCTGAGTACCCTAAAGGGCCCTAATGAAATAAGACAGGCTCCACCTGCATTGTAAGGAATGAAATCTGTCTGGATACCCCTACAGTGCCCTGATGAAATCGGCCTGGGTTCCCTTGCAGTGTCAAGGATGAAATCGGCCTGGCTCCCCCTCCAGTGCCCTGTTGAAATCTGCCTGGCTCAACCTCCAGTGCTCTGATGAAATCGGCTTGGATCACACTCCAGTGCCATGATGAAATCGGCCCGGCTTCCCTTCTAATGCTCAGATGAAATCGGCCTGGCTCCCACACTTGCCCTGATGAAATTGGCCTGGCTCCCACTCTTGCCCTGATGAAATCGGCCGGGATACCCCTCCATTGCCCTGATGAAATAAGCCTGGGTCCCCCTCAAGTGCCCTGATGAAATCATCCTGGCTACATGTCCAGTGTCTAGATGAAATCGGCCTGGGTCCTCCTCGAGGGACCTGATGAAATCAGCCTGGCTCCCCCTCCAGTGCCCTGATGAAAGCAGCCTGGCTCACCCTGCAGTGTCTGGGATGAAATTGCCCTGTCTCCCCATCCAGTGCCCTGATGAAATCAGCCTGGCACCCACTCCAGTGTCCATGCTGTAATCGGCCTGGGTCCCCCTCCAGTGCCCTGATGAAATCGGCCAGGCTTCACTTCTAGTGCTCTGCTGAAATCAGCCTGGTTCCTACTCTTGCCCTGATGAATTTGGCCTGACTTCCTCACCAGTGTCCTGATGAAATCAGCCTGGCTCCACCTACAGTATCCATGCTGAAATCGGCCTGGATCCCCTCCAGTGCCCTAATGAAATTGGCCCGGGATCCCATCCAGTGCCCTGATTAAACTGGCCTGGCTCCACCTCCAGTGTCAGGGATGAAATAGGCCTCAGTACCCCTACAGTGCCTGATGAAATCTGTCTGGGTCCCCCAGTAGTGCAGGTATAGAATCAGCCTGGCTCCCGTCCAGTATCCAGATGAAATTGGATGGCTCCCCCTCAAGGGACCTGATGAAATCAGCCTGGCTCCCCCTCCAGTGCCCTGATGAAAGTGACCTGGCTCATCTTGTAGTGTCTGGGATAAAATTGGCCTGTGTCCCCATCCAGTGCCCTGATGAAATCAGCCTGGCACCCGCTCCAGTGTCCATGCTGAAATTGGCCTGAGTCCTCTGCCAGTGTCCAGGATGAAATTGGCCTGGCTCTCCCTCCACTAAAGGAATGAAATCGGCCTGTTTCCCCTTCCTGTGTCTCAGTAGATTTTGGCCTGGGTCCCCTTCCAGTGTCCAAGATGAAATCGGCCTGGCAACCCCACCAGTGCCCTGATGAAATCGGCCTGGCTCCCCCTCCTTTGTCAGGATTGAATTTGGCTGGTCTTCCCCTCCAGTGCTCTGATGAAATCAGCATGGCTTCTGCTCTAGTGTCCATGCTGAAATCGGCCTGGCAACCCCTCCAGTGCCCTAATGAAATCTGCCTGGGTCCCCTTGCAGTGTGAGGGATGAAATCGGCCTGGATACCCTACAGTACCCTGTTGAAATCTACCTGGCTTCCTCTACAGTGCCATGATGAAATCGGCCTGGCTCCCACTCTTGCCCTAATGAAATTGGCCTGGCTCCCACTGTTGCCCTGATGATATCAGCCTGGCTCCCCCTCCAGTGCCCTGATGAAATAAGCCTGGGTCCCCCTCCAATATGCTGGATGAAAAAGGCCTGGCTCCCCCTCCATTGTCAGGGAGGAAATTGGCCTATCTCCCCATCCAATGCCCTGATGAATTCGGCCTGACTCCCCCTCCAGTAGCCTGATGAAATCAGCCTGGCTCTACCTGCAGTGTCCAGGATGAAATCAACTTGGCTCACACTCCAGTTACTGGCATGAAATCGGTCTGGCTTCCCCATCAGTGTACTGGATGAAATCATTCTGGGTGCACCTCCAGTGCCCTGAAGAAATCGGCCTATTTCCCCCTGCAGTGCGGGTATAAAAGCAGCCTGGCTCTAACTCCAGTGTCCAGGATGAAATCAACCTGGTTCACCCTCCAGTATCTGGGATGAAATCGGCATGGCTCCCCCTTCAGTGTTCAGCATGAAATCAGCCTTGGTTTCCCTGCAGTGTGGGAATAAAATCAGCCTGGCTCCCACTCCTGTGACCAGGATGAAATCGGTCAGACTCCCCTTCCAGTGTACAAGATGGATTCAGCCTGGCAGTCCCTCCAGTGCCCTGATAAAATCGGTCTGGCTCCCCCTGCAGTGTCCAGGATGAAATCGGGCTGTCTCCCCCTCCAGTGCCCTGATGAAATCAGCCTGGCTCCCACTCCTGTGTCCTTGCTAAAATCGGCCTGGGTCCCCCTCCAGTGACCTGATGTAATTGGCCTGGGTCACTCTCCAGTGCCCTTAGAAAATCGACCTGGTTCCCCCTCCTGTGCGCTCAGGAAATCGGCATGACCCCATCCAGTGTCCAGATGAAATCTTTCTGGCTCCTCCTCCAGTGTCAGGGATGAAATAGGCCTGAGTACCCCTCCAGTGCCCTGATGAAATCTGCCAAGGTCCACAAAATGCAGGTATAGAAATCAGCCTGGTTCTCATTAAAGAGTCCAGATGAAATGGGCCTAGATCCCCCTTCAGTTTCCAGGATGAATTCCATCTGGCTCCACCTCCAGTATCTGGAATGAAATTTGCCTGGCTCCTCCTCCAGTGACAGGGATGAAATCGGCCTGGCTCTCCGTCCAGAGTCTGGGGTGAAATTGGCCTGGCTCCCCGTCCAGTGCCCTGTTGAAATCTGCCTGGCTCCCCCTCCAGTGCTCTGATGAAATCAGCCTGGCTTCCCTTCTAGTGCTTGGATGAAATCCACCTGGCTCCCACACTTGCCCTGATGAAATCAGCCTTGCTCCCCCTCCAGTGCCTTGATGAAATAAGCCAGGGTTTCCCTGCAGTGTGGGTGTAAAATCAGCCTGGCTCCCACTCCTGTTTCATGGATGAAATCAGCCTGGCTCCCCCTCCAGAGTCCAGGATAAAATCAACCTGGCTCACGCACCAGTATCTAGGATGAAATCGGCCTGGCTCCCCCTTCACTGTACAGGATGAAATCAGTCTGGGTGACACTCCAGTGCCCTGTGAAACCTGCCTGTTTCCCCCTGCAGTGCAGGTATAAAAGCAGCCTGGGTCCAGCTCCAGTGTCCGGATAAAATCTTTCTGGCTCCCTCTCCAGTGTCCAGGATGATATTGGCCTGTCTCCATCTCCAGTGTCATGGATGAAATCGGCCTGGCTACACCTCCTGTGCCCTGATGTAATTGGCCTGACTCCCCCTCCAATGTCCGGGATGAAATCAGACTAGCTCTGGCTCCAGTACCCTGATGAAAATGGCATGGCTCCGGTTCCTGTGCCCTGATGAAGTCAGCCTGGTTCCCCCTCCAGTGCCCTGATGAAATCAGACTGGGTACCCCTCTTGTCAGGGATGAAATTATTCTGGCTCCCCCTTCCAGTGTCCATATTGAAATTGGCCTGGCTCCCCCTCAAGTGTCTGGGATGAAATCGGCCTGGTTCTCACTCCAGTGTCAGTGGTGTTATTGGCCTGTCTCCCCCTCCTGTGCCCTGATGTAATCGGACTGGGTACCGCTCCAGTGCCCTGTTTAAATCGGCCTGGCTCCCCCTGCAATGCGGGTATAAAATCACCCTTGGTCCAGCTCCAGTATCCAGATAAATTCGGACAGGCTCCCTCTCCAGTGTCCGGGATGAAATCAGCCTGTCTAACCCTCCTGATGAATAGGCATGGCTACCCCACCATTGTCGGCCTGGCTCCCCCTCCAGTGACCTGATGTAATCAGCGTGGTTCCCCCTCCAGTGTCCGGATTGAAATCAGACTGGCGCCGCCTTCAGTGCCCTTGATGAAAGCGGCCTGGCCCCCCTCTAGTGCCCTGATGAAATCTGCCTGGCTCTGCCTCCAGTGTCAGTGATGATATGAGTCTGGATCCCACACCAGAGACCAGGATGAAATCGGCATGGCTTCCCCTCCAGTGTCAGGGATGAAATCGGCCTGGCTCTCCCTCCAGTTTCAGTGGTGAAATCAGCAATTCACCCACTCCACTGCCCAGATGAAATTGGCCTGGCTACCCTCCAGAGTCAAGGATGAAATCGGCCTGTCTCCTCCTCCATTACCCTGATGTAATCGCACTGGGTACCCCTCCAGTACCCTGATGTTATCGAACTGGTTACCCCTCCAGTGCCCTGTTGAAATCGGCCTGGCTCCACCTCCAGTGTGAGGGATGAAATCGGCCTGGGTCCCTCTCCAGTCCCTTGATTAAATTGGCCTGGCTCCCCCTACAGCGTCAGCAATGAAATCGGCATGGCTCCCGCTCCAGTGCACTGATGAAATCAGCTTGGGTTTCCCTGCAGTGTAGGTACAAAATCAGCCTTGCTCCCAGTCCTGTGTCAGGGATGAAATATGCCTGGCTCCAACTCCAGTGTCCAGGATGAAATCAACTTGGCTCACCCTCCAGTGTCAAGGATGGAATCTGCCTGGCTCCACTTCCAGTGCCCTGATGTAAAGGGACTGTGTCACCTCCAGTGCCCTCATGAAATTGGCCTGGCTCCATCTCCAGTGTCAGGGATGAGATGAGTCTGCCTCCCCCTCCAGTATCTGTGATGTAATCGGCCTGTCTCCCCATTTAGTGTCAGGGATGAAATCAGCCTGGCTCCACCTCCAGTGCCCTGTAGAAATCTGCCTGGCTACCCTCCTGTGTCAGGGATGAAATCACCCTGGCTCCCCCTCCAATGTAAAGGTTGAAATCACCTAATCCCCTTCCAGCATTAGGGATGAAATCAGCCTGGGCCCCCTCTCCAGTGTCCAGGTTCAAATCTGCCTGGCTCCCTCTCCAGTGCCCTGTTGAAATTGGCCTCACATCCCCGCTAGTGCCCTGATGGAATTGGCCAGTCTCCCCCACCAGTGTTAGGGAATAAATTGGCTTGGTTCCCCCTCCAGTACCCTGATGAAATCAACCTGGATCCACCTCCAGTGTCCTGATGGAATCGGTCAGTCTGCCCCTCAGTGCACTGATTAAATAGGCCTGCCTCCCCCTCCATTGTCCGGGTTGAAATCAGCCTGGCTCCACTTCCAATGCCCTGATGAAATGGACCTGGGTCCCCGTCCAGTGCCCTAAGAAATTCAGACAGGTTTCCCCTCCAGGGCCTGATGAAATCAGCCTGGCGCCCCCTCCAGTGCCCTGTTGGAATCTGACTGGCTGCCCCACAGTGCTCTGATGAAATCGGCCCGGGTTCCCCTCCAGTGCCTTGATGAAATTGGCCTTGCTCCCCCTCCAGTGTAAGGGAAGAAATCAGCCTGGCTTCCCCTCCAGTGCCCTGATGAAAGCGGCCTGTCTACCCCTGCAATGTCTTAGATGAACTTGGCCTGGCTAATCCTCCTTTGACAGGGAAGAAATTGGCCTGTCCACCCCCCCAGTGCCCTTGAAAGGGCCATTGTAAGGGAAACAAGGCCCCCCTACTAGCTCTGCTAATTGCAGATTCAGTGGGAAATACTGCACTCTGCCCCCATGCCCCATATCAGAAAAGTTAGCCCATCACGCTATGCTAACAGGATGCTTGCAGGATGACCCCTGGGGTTATGTTTGCAAGATAAATCACTTGGGAAGAATGCTTGCCAAATAACCCCTTGCTAGATAAGCTTGGAATTTGTTTACCTACCCAGACTCTGAGAAAGACCGCAGAGACATCTGGCGTCCAGGTGTCTGCACTCGGGGTGACCCCACTCCCCTGCCCTGGTAGAACTGCCTCATAAAAGGCCTGTGAGCCTCAAACTCGGGGTCACCAGCTACTCCTCGCGCTGGTGACCCACGAGCTCGTGCTAAAATTAAAAAGTTTCATTTATGACCCGATATCAGAGTGAAGCTCTCTGTTCTGTATGTCGACCCTAACACCCTCATGAAATCAGCGTGGCACCTGCTCCAGTGTCCATGCTGAAATTGGCCTGGTTCCCCCTCCAGTGCCCTGATGAAATCAGCTTGGCTTCCCTTCTAGTGCTCAGATGAAATCGGCCTGACTCCACTCTTGCCCTGATTAAATAGGCCTGGCTCCCACTCTTGCCCTGATGAAATAAGACTGGGTCCACCTCCAGTGCCCTAATGAAATGAGTCTGGCTACATGTCCAGTGTCCAGGATGAAATTGACCTGGCTCCCCCTCTAGTGCCCTAATGAAATCGGCCTGGTTCCCCCTGCAGTGTCAGGGATGAAATCAGCCTGGATACCCCTACAGTGCCCTGATGAAATCGGCCTGGGTCCCCTTGCAGTGACAGGTATGAAATTGGTCTGGCTCCCCCTCCAGTGCCCTCTTGAAATCTGCCTGGCTCCCCCTCCAGTGCCCAGATGAAAGCTGCCTTGTTCCCCTTCCACTGTCAGGAATGAAATCTGCCTGGCTTCCCCTTCTTTGTCAAGGATGAAATCGGCCTGTCTTCCCCTCCAGTGCCCTGATGAATTCGGCCTGAATCCCCCTTCATTAGCCTTAGGAAATCAGCCTGGATCCCCCTCCAGTGTGCATGCTGAAGTCAGCCTGGGTCCCCATCCAGTGCCTTAATGAAATCGGCCTGGTTCCCCCTTCAGTGCCCTCAGGAAATCGGCATGGCTCCCCTCCAGTGTCCAGATGAAATCATTCTGGCTCCAACTCCATTATCAGGGATTATATAGGCCTGTGTACCCATTCAGTGCCCTGATGAAATTGGCCTGGGTCCACCAAGTGCGGGTATAGAATCACCCTGGCTGCCCCTACAGTGTCTAGATTAAATCAGCCTAGATCTCTCTCCAGTTTCCAAGATGAATTCAGTCTGGCTCCCCCTCCTGTGTCCTGGATGAAATCGGAGTGGCTCTCCCTCCAGAGTCAGAGGTGTAATTGGCCTGGATACACCTACATTTCCCTGATGAAATAGGCCTGGGTCCTCTCCAGTGTCAGATGGGAAATTGAACTGTATCCCCATTCTGGGTGCCCCTATATTGCCCTGAAGAAATCGGCCTGTTTCCCCTTGCAGTGAGGGTATAAAAGCAGCCTGGGTCCAGCTCCATTGTCAAGATAAAATTGGACTGGCTCCCTCTCCAGTGTCCTGGATGAAGTCAAACTGGATCCCCCTCCAGTGTCCTGGATGAAATCAGCCTGGCTCCCCCTCCAGTGCCCTGGATGAAATCAGCCTGACTCCCACTCCTGTGTCAGGGATGAAATCGGCCTGGTTCCCCCTCCAGTGTCCAGGATGACATCAACCTGGCTCACCCTCCACAGTCTGGTATGAAATCGGCCTGGGTCCCCCTCCAGTGTCCAGGATTAAAACAGGCTGGTGCCCACTCCAGGTCCCTGATGAAATTGGCCTGGGTCCCCCTCCAGTGTCCTGAAGAAATCGGCTTGGCTCCTCCTCCAGTGCCTGGATGAAATCGGCCTGGATACCACTACAGTGCCCTGATATAAGGACCAGGGTTCCCCTGCAGTGTCATGGTTGAAATTGGCCTAGATCTTCTCCAGTGCCCTGATGAATTCTCCCTGTTTCCCCTCCAGTGATGTGATAAAAATCTGCCTTTTTACCCTTCCAGTGTCCAGGAAGAAATCAGCCTGGGTATTCCACATGTGTGCTGAGGAAACCAGCCTAGATCCTCCTGCAGTGCAGTTATAAAATTAGCCTGGCACCCCATCCACTGTCCAGGATGAAATTGGCCTGGATCCTCCTCCAGTGTCAGGGATGAAATTGGCCTATCTCTCCCTCCAATACCCTGATGAAATTGACTTGGCAGCCCCTCCAGTGTCAGGGATGAAATCGGCCTGTATCCCCCTCAAATACCCTGATGAAATTGGACTGGCTCCCCCTCCAGTGTCAGGGATAATATTGGACAGGCTTACCCTTCAATGTCCTCATGAAATCGGCCTGGCTTACATTCAGCATTCTGGATGAAATTGGCCTGGTATCCCCTCCTTTGTCATGGATACAATCGGCCAGTTCCCCCCTCCAGGGCCCTGTTGAATTCAGCCTTAGTCCTCCTCCAGTGCCCTGATGAAATCTGCCTGGCTCCCACTCCAGTGTCCATGCTGAAATTGGGCTGGGTGCCCATCGAGTGCCCTAATGAAATTGGCCTGGCCCCACCTCCAGTGTCATGTATGAAATAGGCCTAGATACCCCTTCAGTGCCCTGAAGAAATTGGCCTGCATCCCCTTGCAGGGTCAGGGATAAAATCGGCATAGCTCTCCCTACAGCGCCCTGGTGAAATCTGCCTGGCTCCACCTCCAGTGCCCTGATGAAATCGGTCTGGCTCCCACTGTTGCCCTGATGAAATCGGCCTGGCTCATGCACCACTGACCTGATGAAATACACCTGGGTCCCCCTCCAGGCAATTGATGATATCGGACTGCTCCCCCTACTGTGCCTTGAGGAAATTGTCCTGGCTCCACCCCCAGTTTCAGGGATGAAATTGGCCTGTCTTCACTTCTTGTGTCAGGGATGAAATCGGCCTGTCTCCCTCTCCTGTGCCCTGATGATATTGGTCTGGGTTGCCCGCCAGTGTCCAGGATGAAATCAGCCTGGCTCCCCCTCTAGTGTCAGGGATGAAATCAGCCTGGGTCTCCTTCCAGTGTCAGGGGTGAAAATGGCATGGGTATACCTACAGTGCCCTGAAGAATTGGGCCTGGGACCCTTGTAGTTTCAGGTATGAAATCGGGCTTACTCTCCCTTCAGTGCCCTGATGAAGTCAGCCTGGCTTCCCTTCTAGTGCTCGGATGAAATTGGCCTGGCTGCCACACTTGCCCTGATAAAAATTGGCCTGGCCCCCCCTCCAGGGCCCTGATGAAATAAACCTGGGTTTCCCTGCAGTGTGGGTATAAAATCAGCCTGGCTTCCTCTCCGGTGTCCAGGATGAAATCAACCTGGCTCACCCTCCAGTGACCAGGATGAAATCAGCCTGGCTCCCCATCCAATGTCCAATATTAAATTGTGCTGGCTCCCCCACCTGTATCTGGGATGAAATCAGCCTGGGTCCCCCTTCAGTGTCCAGGATGAAATCAGTCTGGCTGCCCCTCCAGTGCCCTGAAGAAATCGGCCTGTTTCCCCCTGAAATGCAGGTATAAAAGCAGCCTGGGTCCAGCTCCAGTGTCCGGATAAAATCGGACTGCTTCCCTCTCCAGTATCCAGGTTGAAATCAGATTGACTCCCCCTCCAGTGTCCGGGATGATATCGGCCTGGCTACCCCTCCAGTGTCAGGGATGAAAAAGGCCTGGCTCCCCCTCCAGTGCCCTGATGAAATTGGCCTGTCTCAATCTCCAGTGTCAGGGATGAAATCGGCCTGTCTCCTTCTCGAGAGCCATGATGAATTGGCCTGACTAATCCTCCATATCCCTGATGAAACCAGCCTGGCTTGTCCTCCTGTGTCCATGCTGAAATCTGACTGGGTCCCCAACCTGTGCCCTATTGAAATCGGCCTGCCCCCCCCTCCTGTGTCTGGATGAAATCAACATGGCTCCCCCTCCAGTGTCAGGGATGAAATCAGCATATGTACCCCTAAAGTGCCCTGATGAAATTGGCTTGAGTCCCCTGCAGTGCTGGTGTAAAATCAGTCTGACTCCCCCTCCAGGTCCAGTGCCCTGATGAATTTGGGGTGACTCTCCCTCCAGTGTCCTGATGAAATCAGCCTGGCTCCAACTCCAGTATCCATGCTGAAATCGGCCTGGCTCCCCCTCCAATGCCCTGCAGTAATCGGTCTGGGTCCCCCTCCAGTGTCCAGGTAGAAATCAGATTGGTTCCACCTTCAGTGCCCTGAAGAAAGTGGCCTGGCTCCCCCTCCATTGCCCTGATAAAATCAGCCTGGCTCCCCCACCAGTGTCAGGGATGAAATCAGTCTGGTCCCCCCCCCCAAGTGTCAGGGATGAAATCAGCGTGTCTCCCCCTAGAGTGCCCTGATGTAATCGGACTGGGTACACCTCCAGTGCCCCCTGAAATGGGCCTGGATCCCCCTCCAGTGTCAGGCATGAAATTGGGCTGGTTCTCCCAATAGTGCCCTGATGAATTTGGCCAGGGTTTCCCTGCAGTGTGGGTATAAAATCAGCATGGATCCCACTCCTGACTCAAGTATGAAATCGGCCTGGATCCCGCTCCACTGCCCTGATGAAATCAGCCTGCTTAACTTCCAGTGTCAGGGATGAAATCGGCCTGTCTCCCCCATCATTGCCCTGATGTAATTGGACTGGGTACCCCTCCAGTGCCCTGATGAAATAGGACTGGGTAGCCCTACACTGCCCTGTTGAAATCGGCCTGGCTCCCAGTTCAGTGTCAGGGATGAAATCGGCCTTGCTCCCCCTCCAGCACCCTGATTAAATCGGCCTGGTTCCCCCTCAACAGTCATGGATGAAATCTGCATGGCTCCCCCTCCAATGCCCTGATGTAATCGGCCTGGGTTTCCCTGCAGTGGAGGTATAAAAACAGCCTGGCTCCCACTCTTGTGTCAGGGATGAAATCAGCCTGGCTCCACCTACAGTGGCCTGATGAAATCAGCCTGGATTCCCCTCCAGTGCCCTGATGAAATTGGCCTCGTTCCCCCTCCAGTGTCAGGGATGAAATCAGTCTGGCTCCCCCTCCAGTGTCCAACATGAAATTGGCCTGGCTCCCCCTCCAGCATCAGGGATGAAATCAGCCTGGATCTCCCTCCAGTGTCAGGGGTGAAATCGGCCTGTCTCCCGATCCACTGCCCTGATGCAATCAGCCTGGCTCCCCCTCCATTGTCCAGGATGACCTGGGCCTGGGTGTCCCTCCTGTGCACAGATGAAATTGGCCTGGCTTCCTCTCTAGTACACTCATGATATCGGCCTGGCTCCACCTCCAGTGTCAGGGATTTAATCAGGGTGTTTACCACTACAGGGCCCTGATGAAATCAGCCTGGGACCACCTGCAGAGCGGGTATAAAATCAGCTTGGCTCTCCCTCCAGTGTAAGGAAGAAATCAGCCTGGCTCCCCTCCAGTGTCCGGGCTGAAATCAGCTTGGCTCCAACTCCTGGTTCAGGGATGAAATCAGTCTATGTCCCCTTCCTGTGTCAGGAATGAAATCAGCCTGTCTCCCCCTCCAATGCACTGATGAAATCGGCCTGGCTGCCCCTCCAGTGTCAGGGATGAAATTGGCCTGGCTCTTCCTCCAGTGCCCTGATAAAATCAGACTGCGTCCCCCTCCAGGGCCCTGAAATAATCAGCTTGGATCCCCCTCCAGTGTCTGGGATAAAATCAGCATGGCTCCCCGTCCATTGCACTGAAGAAATTGGCCTGGCTCCCCCTCAAGTGACAGCGATGAATTCAGGTTGTCTCCCCCCCTCGAGAGTCCTGATGAAATCGGGCTGACACATCCTCTGGAGCCCTGAAGAAACCAGCCTTCCTCTCCCTCCAATGTCAACGCTGAAATCGGCCTGGGTCCCCCACCAGTGCCCTAATAAAATCAGAATGGATCGCCTTCCAGTGTCCGGATGAAATCGGCCTGGCTTTCCCTCCAGTGTCAGGGATAAAATCGGCATGTGTATACCTACAGTGCCCAAAGGAAATCGGCTTGGGTCCCTCTGCAGTGCTGGTGTAATATCAGCCTGACTTCCCCTCCAGTGTCTGGAAGAAATCGGCCTGGCTCCCACTCCAATTTCCAGGTTGAAATCGTCCTAGCTCCCCCTCCAATGTCCATCACCTAATCAGCTTGCCTCCCCTTCCAATGCCAAGATTAAATCAGCCGGTTCCCCCTCCAGTGTCATGGATGCAATTGGCCTGGCTCTCTCTCCAATGCCCTGCTGAAATCAGCCTGGTTCCCCCTCCAGTGCCCTAATTAACTTGGCCTGGCTCCCCCTCCAGTGTCAGGGATGCAATTGGCCTGGCTCCCCCTCCAGTGTCCAGATGAAATGGTACTGGCTACCCCTCCAGCATCAGGGATGAATTCAGCCTGGATACCCCTACAGTGGCCTGATGAAGCCAGCCTGGTACACACAGTAGTGCAGTTAAAATCAGCCTGGCTCCCTCTCCAGTGTCCAGATGAATTCATCCTGGCTTCCCCTCCATGCTCCAGTATAAAATCAGCCTGGGTCCCCCTCCACAGTCCGGCATGAAATTGGACTGTGTCCTCCTCTAAGTCCAGGATGAAATTGGACTGGCTACCCCTCCAGTGTCAGGGGTTAAATTGGCCTGGATACACCTACAGTGCCCTGATGAAATGGGCTTGGGTCCCTGTTGAAATCTGCCTTGCTCCCCCTCCATTGCCCTGATGAAATCGGCCTGCCTTCCTTTCTAGTGCTCGGATGAAATTGGCCTGGCTCTCACTCTTGCCATGATAAAATCGGCCTAGCTCCCCCTCCAGTGCCCTGATGAAATAAACCTGGGTTTCTCTGCAATGAGGGTATAAAGTCAGCCTGGCTCCCCTTCCAGTGACCAGGATGAAATCAGCCTGGCCCACCCTATACTGTCAAGGATGAAATCACCCTGGCTCCCCCACCAGTATCTGGGATGAAATCGTCCTGGCTCCCGCTTCAGTGTACAGGATGAAATCAGTCTGGGTGCCCCTCCAGTGCCCTGAAGAAATCGGCCTGTTTCCCCTTGCAGTGCAGGTATAAAAGCAGCCTGGGTCCAGCTCCAGTGTCCAGAAGAAATCGGACTGGCTCCCCCTCCAGTGTCCAGGATGATATCGGCCTGGCTCCCCCTCTAGTGCCCTGATGAAATTGGCCTGGGAACCCCCACAGGGCCCTGAAATAATCAGCTTGGATCCCCCTCCAGTGTCTGGCATAAACTCATAAGGGCACCCCTTTAAGTTCCCTGATGAAATTGGCCTGGCTCCCCCTCCAGTGTCAGGGATGAAATCGGCCTGGCTCATTCTCGAGAGCACTGATGAAATTGGCCTGACTCTTCCTCCAGAGCCCTGATGAAACCAGACTGGCTCGTCCTCCAGTGTCCATGCTGAAATCGGACTGGGTCGACCACCAGTGCCCTAATGAAATCAGCCTGGCCACCCCTCCTGTGTCGGGATGAAATCAACATGGCTTGCCCTCCAATGTCAGGGATGAAATCGGCATGTGTACCCCTACATTGCCCTTATGAAATCGGCTTGAGTCCCCCTGCAGTCTGTTGTAAAATCAGTCTGACTCACCCTCCAGTGTCCAGAAATATTTGGCCTGGCTCCCATTCCACTTTCCAGGATGAAATAGGCCTGGTTACCCCTAAAGTGCCCTGATGAAATTAGACTGGGTCCACAACGGGTGGGTATAGAATCAGCCTGGCACTACCTCCAGAGTCTGGATTAAATTGGCCTAGATCCCCCTCCACTTTCCAGGATGAATTCAGTCTGGCTCCTCCTCCAGTGTCCAGGATGAAATAAGCCTGTTTCCCCCTCCAGTGTCAGAGAGGAAATCGGCCTCACTCTTCTTTCAGAGTAAGGTTGAAATTGGCCTGGATACACCTACAGTGCCCTGATGAAATCGGCTTGGTTCTCCTTGCAGAGTCTGGGATGAAATCAGCATGGATCCCCCTCTAGTGCCCTGTTGTAATCTGCCTAGCTCACCCTCCAGTGCTCTGATGAAATTGACCTGGATCCCCCTCCAGTGCCCTGAAGAAATAAGCCTGGGTTTCCCTGCAGTGTAGGTATAAAATCAGCCTGGCTCCCACTCCTGTGTCAGAGATGAAATCTGCCTGGCTCCCCCTCAAGTGACCATGATGAAATCAAGCTGGCTCATCCTCTAGTGACCAGGATGAAATCACCCTGGCTCCCCCACTAGTATCTGGGATGAAATCGGCCCGGCTCACCCTTCAGTGTACAGGATGAAATCAGTCTGTGTGCCCCTCCAGTGCCCTGAAGAAATAGGCCTGTTTCCCCCTGCAGAGCAGGTCTAAAAGCAGCCTGAGTACAGCTCCAGTGTCAGGGATGAAATCAACCTGGCTCACCCTTCAGTGTATAGGATGAAATCAATCTGGGTGCCCCCACAGTGCCCTGATGAATTCAGACTGGGTCCCCCACTAGTGTTGGAGATTAAATCGGCCTGGCTCCCTCTCCAGGGACCAGGTTGAAATCTTCCTGGCTCCCCCTTCAGTGCCCTGATGAAAACAGCCTGGCACACCCTCTACTGCCCTCAAGGAATTGGCCAGTCTCCCCCTCCAGTGTCAGGGATGAAATCAGCTTGGGTCCCCCTCAAGTGCCCTGATGAAATCGGCCTGTCTCCCCCTCCAGTGCCCTGATGGAATGACCTGTCTCCCCTTCCAGTGTAAGGGATGAAATCGACCTGGCTCCCCCTCCATTGTCCTGATGGAATCAGCCAGTCTCCCCCAGAGTGCCCTTATTATATCAGCGAGGGTACCTCTCCAGTGCTCTGATGAAATCAGCCTAGCTCCCATTCCATAGTACAAGAGGAAATCATCCTGGGTCCACCTCCATTGCCCTGAAAATTGGCCTGGCACCCCTACAGTTCCCTTATGAAATCGGCCTGGCTCACCCTCCTTTGCCCTGATGAAATTGGCCTGGTACCCTCCCCTGTTTCAGGGATGATATCAGCTTAGCTCACCCTCCAGTGCCCTGATCAAATTGGCCTCACTCCACCTCCAGTGTCAGGGATGAAATCAGCCTGGCTCCCCCTCCAGTATCAGGGAGGAAATCGGCCTGGGTCCACCTCCAGTTTCAGGAACCAAATCGGCCTAGCTCCCCCACCAGTGACCTGATGAAATTGGCCTGTTTCCCCCCCAGGGCCCTGATGAAATCGGCCGGAATGTAATCAGCCTGGCTCTCCCTCCAGTGCCCTTATGTAATCGTCCACGATCCCCCTCCAGTGTCTGGGATGAAATCAGCCATGGTCCTCCTTTAGTGCCATGATGACATCAGACTTGGTCCTCCTCCAGTGTCCAGGATGAATTCGGCCTGGCTTCCAAAAAAATGCCCTGATGAAAATGGCCTGGGTGTCCCTCCACTGTCAGGGATGAAATCAGCCTGTCTCCCCATCCAGTGTCAGGTATGAAATTGACCTGTCTCCTCCTCTAGTGCCCTGATGAAATCGGCCTGGCTCCCTCCCCTGTGTCAGGGATGAAATAGGCCTATCTCACACTACAGTGCACTGATGAAATCGGCCTGGCTCACCCTCCTGTGCCCTGATCAAATTGGCCTCGCTCCACCTCCAGTGTCAGGGATGAAATCAGCCTGGCTCCAGCTCCAGTATCTGGGATGAAATCAGCCTGGGTCCACCTCCAGTGTCCTGATGAAATCAGGCTGGCTCCCTGTCCAGTGCCCTGAAGAAATCGCCTGCCCCCCCTCCATTGTTGGGTATAAATTCAACCTGGGTCCCCTCCAGTGACAGGGATGAAATCAGCCTGGCTCACCCTCCTTTGTCAGTGATAAAATCAACATGGGTCCCCTTCCAGTGTCCTGACAAAATCAGCCTATCTCCCCTCCAGTGCCCTGATGAAATGGGTATTGCCCCCCCTCCAGTCCCCTGATGAAATCGGCCTGGCTCCCCATCCAGTGTAAGGGGTGATGTCGTCCTGGCTCCCACTCCAGTGCCCAGATGAAATTGGTCTGGTCATCCTTCAGTGCCTTGTTGGAATCGGCCTTCCTCTACCTTCAGTTCCCTAATGAAATCAGACAGGCTGCCCTTCCAGTGCCCTGATTAAATCAGCCTGCCTCCCCCAACAGTGTACAGAAGAAATTGGCCTGGACTCCCATTAAGTGTCAGGGATGTATTTGGCCTGTACAGCCCTACAGAGCCCTGATTAAATCAGCCTGGCTCCCCCTCCACTGCCCGGATTGGAATCGGCCTGGCTCCCTTCAGTGCCCTGACTAAATCAGCCTCTTTCCCCTCCAGTGCACTACTGATTAAATCAGCCTGCCTACCCTTCCAGTGTCCCGGATAATATTGGCCTGGGTGTCCCTCCTGTGCCCTGATGAAATCCCCCTGACTCCCCCTCCAGTGCCCCGATAAAATCAGCCTGGCTCCCCCACCAGTGTCTGGATGAAATCGGCTTGGCTCTCCCTCTAGTGACAGGGTTGTAATTAGGCTGGTACCCCTACAGTGCACTGATAAATAGGCCTGGGACCTCCTGCAGTGCGGGTATAAAATCAGCCTGGCTTCCCTGCTACTGTCTGTATGAAATCGGCCTGGCTCCCCCTCAATTGTCCAGGATGAAATGAGCCAGCCTCTTCACAACTGTCCAGATGAAATCGGCCTGGCTCCTACTCATGTGTCAGGGATGAAATCTGTCTGTCTCCCCCTCAACTGCCCTGATGAAATCAGCCTTACTCATCCTACAGAGCCCTGATGAAACCAGCCTGGCTCTCCCTCCAATGTCCATGCTGAAATCAGGCTGGGTCTCCCACCAGTGCCCTAATGGAATCGGCCTGGCTCGCCCTCCAGTGTCCGCATGAAATCAGCCAGGCTCCCCTTCCAGTGTCAGGGATGAAATCAGCATGTGTACCCCTACAGTGCCCTGATGAAATCAGTTTGGTTCCCCCTGCAGGGCTGGTGTAAAATCAGCCTGACTCCCACTCCAGTGTCCAGAAGAGAAGGGCCTGGGTCCCCCTCAAGTGTCCAGCATGATATCGGCTTGGCTCCCCCTCCAATGCTCTGAGGAAATCGGCCTGGATCTCCTCCAGTGCCCTATATAATCGGCCTCTTTCCCCTCCAGTGATTTGATTAAATCAGCCTGGCTACCCTTTTAGAGTCCAGGATGACATAGTCCTGGGTGTCCCTCATGTGCCCTGATGAAATCACCCTTGGTCTCGCTCCAGTGCCATGATGAAATCGGCCTGGCTCCCCTTCCAGTGTCTGGATCTAATTGGACTGGCTCCACCCTCCACTGTCAGGGATGTAATCCGGGTGGGTACCCCTACAGTTCCCTGATGAAATAGGCCTGAGTCCCCCTGCAGTGTGGGTATAAAATCAGCCTGGCTCCCCATCCAGTGTCCAGATGAAATCAGCCTGGCTCCCCCTACAGTGTCCAGGATGAAATCATCCCGGATTCCCTCAGTTGTCTGGGATGAAATCGGCCTGGCTTCTACTCCAGACTCAGGAATGAAATTGGCTTGTGTCCCCTTCCTGTGTCAGGGATGAAATCTGCCTGTCTCCCCCTCCATTGCACTGATGAAATCAGTCTGAGTCCCCCTCTAGTGTCAGGGATGAAATAGGCCTGGCTTCTCTTCCAGTGCCCTGATGAAATCCTGGGTCCTTCTCTTGGGCCATGAAATAATCAGCTTGGATCCCCTTCCAGTATCTGGGATGAAATCATCATGGCTCCCTCTCCAGTGCACTAATGAAATTGGCCTGGCTCCCCAACCAGTGTTAGGGATGAAATCAGCATGTGCACCCTTACAGTGCCCTGATGAAATTGTCTTGGTTCCCCCTGCAGTGCTGACATAAAATCAGTCTGACTCCCACTCCAGTGTCAGGAAGAAATCGGCCTGGCTCCCACTCCAGTGCACTGATGAAATCGGCCTGGATCCCCTCCTGTGTCCAGCATGAAACCAGGCGGGCTCCCCCTCCAATACTCTGATGAAATCAACCTGGGTCCTCATCCAGTGTCAGGGATGAAATCAGCCAGGGTCCCCCTCTAGTGTCCAGGATGAAATCAGTAGTTTTCCCCATCCAGTGCCCTAATGAAATTGGCCTTGGTCCCCCTCCAGTGTCCGCGATGAAATGCGCCTGGCTCCACGGCCAGTACCCTGATGATATTGGCCTGGCTCTGCCTCCAGTGTCTGGGATGAAATCAACCTCAGTCCTCCTTTAGTGCCATGTTGAAATAGGACTTTGTCATCCTCCAATGTCCAGGATGAAATCAGCCTTGCTCCCCAACAAATGCCCTGATGAAAATGGCCTGAGTCCCCCTCCACTGTCAGGGATGAAATCAGTCTGTCTCCCTGTCCAGTGTCAGGGATGAAATTGGCCTTGCTCCTCCTCCAGTGCCCTGATGAAATTGGCATGTCTCCCTGTCCAGATTCATGTATGAAAACGGCCTCTCTCCCCCTCAAATGCACTGATGAAATCGGCCTGGCACAACCTCCAGTGCCTTGATAAAATCGGCATGGCTCCCCCTCCATTGTCAGGGATAAAATCGGCTTGGCTCCCCCTCCAGTGCCCTGATGAAATTGGCCAGTCTCCCCCTGCAGAGCCTTGATGAAATCAGCATGGCTCCCTTCCCAGTTTCCAGATGAAATCGTCTTGGCTCCCCAACCAAGTCAGGGGTGAAATCAGCCTGACTCCACTCCAGTGTCCAGGATGAAATCACCGTGGCTCCTCCTCCAATATCTGGGATGAAATTGGCAAGGCTCCACTTTCAGTGTCCAGGATGAAATCAGTTTGGGTGCCCCTAGAGTACCCTGATGAAATCGGCCTGGGTCCCTGCTACGCCCACAACGGTGTCGCCCACGTGACAAATGCCTTGGATAAGGTAGTTACGTGGGAAAGGGGGGCTCGCGGCCCTCGGGTCTATGCCCCCGGCGACCCCTCATCAATCTGCCCGAATCAAGGTGCCAGGCTACACTGAACCACGCAGATCTGCTTGCAGAGGCTGGCTGGCACTCTGCCTTCTTCTCTTTGCAGCTGTAATTATTGTTGTTTCCTTGTGTATTAATTCCAAGAAGTTAACTCTTAATGTTCCTGATGTGCCCCATAAAGAGAGTAATGATTCCTCAAAAGTGGCTTCAATACCCCCACCTATGTATGATTCAAGCTTTTAGGCCAACAGTTCAAGAGGGTCTCTAAAGTTTGGAGGAATTCATGAATGATTTAGAGCAGAAAGAACTTATGATTCAGAAGGACAAAGACTCTAGCGAAGAGAGAATGAAAGTAAAGGTACAGGCACTCATAGGCAATTCACACGCACAGCCGACAGCAGCTGCAAGGAACCAGTTACAGGAATTAGCCATTCCTACAAGAATTATTCAGGGACAAATAAAGTTTCTCATCAAGGGTCGATGGTGGCAACCTCCTAACTTTAATCTTAGATACAATAATTATTTAGAGCCATTACCTTCTACGGGAGCTTATGACGTACATGGGAACTGATGTGTGAATCATAATGGTATGAAAACAGAATGGCATAAGTTACAGTTCATGGAAAGATTAGCTAGGTACCGACCCCCCTGGTGCCTTCTCACCCACAGGCAAAGGTTAAAATATTTTCACACAAATGAAACCATGGTTAGAACAATGATGAAAAGGGTTTAATTTTGATACAGAACAAAGGTGTAGAAGGAAAACTACAGCTAGGGCCGTAATGTTCTCTGTCCGGATGAGGAACCACAAAAGAAAAAGTAAAGGCTATACTCATGAGATCTGTTAATCATTCTGAGAAAAATGTGTAACTACATTGTTGATTCTGTTTGTCACCCTACTGGCCGATTGCCGTGTTTCCCCAAGTAACTGTATAAAATTCACTACTTGGTCTGAGTAAAATTGCAGCAGCTTCACAACATACTCTCGTGTCTGTGGCTGTCTGTCATTCGCCGAATCCCACTTATCCTGAGTACCTTCACCCCGTTCTCCCTCGGTCTGGTGGTCTAGCTGAGATCCAGTCCGCGGCAGGTCCCCTCCACTGCCCTGACAAAATTAGCCTGGATCCCCCTCCAGGGTCCAGGATGAAATGGGTCTGGCTCCTCTCCAGTGTGTGGATGAAATCAGCCTGGCTCCCACTCCAGAGTCAGGGATGAAATCGTCCTGTGTCCACTTCCTTTGTCAGGGATGAAATCGGCCTGTCTCCACTTCCATGGCACTGATTAAATCAGTCTGGTTCCACCTCCAGTGTCAGAGATGATATTGACCTGGCTCCTCCTCCAGTGCCCTGTTGAAATAAGCCTGGGTCCCCCAACTGTACCTTGAAATAATCAACTTGGATCTCCTTACAGTGTCTGGAATGAAATCATCATGGCCTCCCCTCCAGTGCCCTGATGAAACCAGCCTGGCTCCCCCTCCAGTGTCCATGCTGAAATTGGCCTGTCTCCAACACCAGTGCTCTGATGAAATCAGCCTGGCTCCCCCTCCAGTGTCAGGGATGAAATCGACCTGGGTCACCCTTGGGTGCCCTCATGAAATCAGCCTGCCCCCGTCCAGTGTCCTGATGAAATCAGCCTGGCTCTCCCTCCAGTGTCCATGCTGAAATCGGCCTGCGTCCCCCACCAATGCCCTGATGAAATATGCCTGAGTCCCCCTCCAGTGCCCAGATGAAATCAGCCTGGCTACCCTTCCAGTCTCCAGATGAAATCAGCCTGGCTCCCGCTCCAGTGTCAGGGATGAAATCAGCATGTGTACCCCTACAGTGACCTGATGAAATCGGCTTGGGTCCCCCAACAGTGCTGGTGTAAAATCAGCCTGACTCCCACTCCAGTGTCCAGAAGAAATTGTCCTGACTCACATTCCAGTGTTAAGAATGAAATAGGTTTAGCTTCCCCTCCAGTGCCCAGCATGAAATTGGCGTGGCTCCCCCTTGAATACCCTGATGAAATAGGCCTGGTTCCCCCTCCAGTGTTTGGAATGAAATTGGACTGGCTCCCCCTGCAGAGCCCTGATGAAATCGGTATGCCTCCCTTTCCCATTTCCAGATGAAATCAGCCTTGCTCCCCCTCCAAGTCAGGTATCTAATCTGGCTGGGTTCCCCTACAGTGCCCTGATGAAAAAGGCATGGTTTTCCCTGCAGTGCAGGTATAAAATCAGTCTGGCTCCCACTCCAGTGTCAGAGATGAAATCAACCTGTTTCAACCGTAGTGTGCAGGATTAAGTCACCCTGGCTCCCCCTCAGTATCTGGGATGAAATCGGCCTCAGGCCCCCTCCAGTGTCCTGGATCAAATCTGCCTGCGTCCCGCTCCAATTCCCTCATGAAATTGGCCTGGCATCCCCTTTAGTGCCCTGATGGAATCAGCCAGTCTCCCTCTCCAGTGTTAGGGATGAAATTGGCTTGGTTCCCCCTCCAGTGCCCTGATGAAATCAGCCTGGTTGACACTCCAGTGTCAGGGATGTAAGTGGCCTGGCTCCCTCTCCAGTGTCCAGGGTCAAATACACCTGGCTCTCCCTACAATGCCCTTATGAATTCATCCTGACACCCCCTCTAGTGCCCTGATGGAATCGGCCAGTCTCCCCCTCGGGTGTCAGGGATGAAATCAGCGTGGTTCTCCATCCAGTTGCCTGATGAAATCAGCATGTCTCCACCTCCAGAGTAAGGGATGAAACTGTCTTGATTCCCCCTCCAGTATCCTGGTGAAATCGACCTGGATCCCCCTCCAGTGTCCTGATGAATTTGGCATGGCGCCCCCTCTAGTGCCCTGAAGTAATTGGACTGGCTCCCCCTCCAGAGCCCCTATGAAATCAGCCTGGCTCCCCCTCCAGTGTCGTGATAAAATCAGCCTGGTTCCCCCTCCAGTGCCCTTATGAAATCAGGCTGTCTACCCATCCAGGGCCCTGATGAAATTGGCCTAGCTCCACCTCTAGTGTCAGGGATGAAATCGGCCTGTCTTCCCCTCAAGTGCCCTGATGAAATCAGACTGGCTCCCCCTCGAGTGTTATGGATGAAATCACACTCGCTCCCTCTCTGGTGTCCAGGTTCAAATCGGCATGGCTCCCCCTCCAGTTACCTGATGAAATTGGAAACTCCAAATGTCATGGTGCTATGGAGAAAGGCATCCTCGGAAATGGAGTTTAAAGCATTCTGATGGCAAAAAGAGGAAACAGTAACTTTCCTTATGATTCAAAAGTCATGATGGGAAATTAATTTTGATAGATGGACAATACAGAGAAAAGCATTCTGGAAAATGGAGTCCAACACATTGTGTTGCTATAAGGAAGAGCAACCGAGGAAATGATCCAACGGCCATGGTTGGAAATGTAGTTCCTAGTAGATGATCAATACACAATTAGAAAACCTGGGAAATGAAGTCCAAAATGTAGAGAACCCTACATTTGTAACTCTAACCCTAATCCCCTTACTCTGACACCCTGAAACTGATCCCCAGCATAACACTGCTGAAAGCACAAGAAACCTGAAGAAGGTCAGGGCCACCTGGTGAGGGTACTAGACATCTACTGAAGAAAAAGGGAAACTCCTGAGAACACAGGACACCTGGGAAATGGAGTCCAAAATGTCATGGTGCTGTGGAGAAAGGCATCCTGGGAAATGAAGTCCTAAATATCATGGTATGACAGAAAAAGACTTCCTGGGAAAAGACTGAATCTACTTATACTATAGAGATAGTCTTCATGGGAAATGAAGTTCAAACATTGTAAGGCTGTAAAGAAAGACATTCTGGGAAATGAAGTCCATATGTACTAATGTTCTAGAGAAAGACATTCTGAGAATTGAAGTCCAGAATGTTAGGATGCTCTAGAGAATGACATCCTGAGAAATGAAGTTAAATAATGTACTGATGCTATAAAGAAAGGCATTCTGGGTAATGAAGTCCATACATATCAATGCTCTAGAGAAATGCATCCTAGAAAATGGCATCTAAATGTAGTGATGGTAAAGAGAAAGGTATGCTGGCAAATGATGTCTGAAATATGATGATGCTGTAGAAAAAGGAATACTGGGAAATGAAGTACAGGATGTAATGATGCTCTAAAGAAAGTCATTTTGGGAAATAAGTTCCACATTAAGTGATGCTGTAGAGAAACTCATAAGGGGAAATGAAGTCCAGAAAGTACTGATGCTGTAGAGAAAGTCATCCTGGGAAATAAAGTGCAAATGTACTGATGTTCCTCCATAGATAGGTGAAAAAAAACAAAAAACAAAAAACAAAAAAAACCACAACTGTATTTAT
Source organism: Onychomys leucogaster (assembly GCA_949786385.1). Taxonomy (NCBI): domain Eukaryota; kingdom Metazoa; phylum Chordata; class Mammalia; order Rodentia; family Cricetidae; genus Onychomys; species Onychomys leucogaster. The sequence continues at coordinate 60,528 of CATKUP010000625.1, forward strand.
CAAGCTTCTCTGCATGACCAGACCAGGTAGAATAAATCTCTGCATATATGTAAGAAGTTTATTTATAGAATATCTTACAAGAATGCAGGATAGGAAGACCATTTTAACTAGCCCTGCCTGCTGTCTTGTGAGACCAAAATGAGCCATCTTAGAAATAAGAACAAAATGCTTTCACCCTAAACCTAAGGCCTAAGATTTCTCCTTTTAGGTACAGGCCGAGTTACTAAAACCAGTGAGTTCAGATTCCAGAATCCAGGAAGTGTAAAAGTACAGAGTCACAAGGTATTCATGAGGTAATGACTGCCAGACTATGGAGTGTCTGCTATCCTGGTTCCCTAGGTAACTGTTTGACCGAAGAACATTCCAACCCTGGTTTCCAGGGTAACTGACCATAAAAATGCCCCCACCTGAAGTCAGCCAATGAGAGATGGTGGCGGTCAACTACTCCCTTAGAAGTAAAGATTAAGCCATGATTTCTAGAAAGTCCCTAGAAGCGAGCCAATCAGAATTGTACCCATACTAGCACCCCTAAATGATGTAACCTTGTGATTTTTTTTCCTTTAAAAACGGAGCTTGCACAAAGGCAGACACTTCCTCCAGCCTCCACTGCATTGGATCTGCTGGACAACGTCCCTGCCTAGGCTTGTATTGCTTTGGGATATCCAGAATTAAACCTTGCTTTGGCATTCCGGCATGCTGGTCTTTGGTGGTCTCTCTGGGGGTCAAGATCTGGGCTCAACAGTCTGTCTCACAGCTGTGACATCATTGCAGAGAATTTCATTTTTAAGATGTATTGTTGGGGGCTGGATACTATCTGAAATGAAATTTGGTGACATTTTCTGGCATGCAGGCAGAACAATGCATACATAATAAAAATAAATAAATCTTAAAAAAAAAAAAAAGACTTGTATAGCCAATTATACTTCTGCTCATTTTTTGCACTCTTCCCTCATTTTGTAGAGATTTGGGCTTGGAAACTTCTTTAAGAACCATGTCTAAGTTAATTTTGGACCCTTTTAATCTTGTATTTCTTTTGGATAATTAGGGCTGAGTTGAAGATGAAATCAGGATCACTCATCACACCTCACTGCTATCATGACATTTTCCTGGGGCTGAATAGATGGTTCAACACCTGAGAGCATTGGTTGCTCATTGACAGAGCCTGACTTTGATTCCCAGCACCCAAGAGACAGCTCACTACTGTCTGTAACTACAGACACCTGGGATCAGACACTCTCTTGTGACATACTCTGGTACTTGGCATGTTCTTGATATACACACTGGCAAAACTTATTCATATGAATTAAACTTCATTCCTTTTGAAAATAACATATGCATAAAGAAAAACTTTTTCAAAGTATCGAATCACACGTATATCTGTCTTTTGCCATTTGTATATCTGATACCCTAGCAGGACTAAAAAATGCGCCACATCTCCTGGACCTAGAAATATAGGTAGTTCTGGGTCATCTGGGTGCTAGGAACCAAACTTGAGTGCCCAAGAGGAGCACAAATATTCAGTAAACTTTCCAGCTCCCAAATCTGACATTAAAATGTAGATGAAGAGGCCAGATTACTTGTTCTGTCTCCTATCAATAAAAGGTGATAAAGGTTCCCTCTAGATGGCTATCAATGAGCTAAATGGATTTTTATCCCTCTTTGAATGGACTCTCTGCTTTGTTTTTTATATTTAATATTAACACAATTCCCTTGATGTGAGCAAAGATAACAAACCTGATTTGTTGAAACCCGTCAGTGTCCAGTCAGATTATATAGGAAAAGTTCTATAATTTGAGATATGCCATACATTTTAAGAATTTTATTTTATTTATTTAATTTTTTTTTTTTTTTTTTTTTGATTTTCGAGACAGGGTTTCTCTGTATAGCTTTGCAAATTTCCTGGAACTCCCTCTGAAGTCCAAGCTGGTCTTGAACTCAGAGTTCCTCCGAATATTGGGAATAAAGGCGTGTTCCAACACCACCTGGCTATTTTAAGAATTTTTTGAGACAGGCTACTTCTACAAAGCCATGGCTGTTGTGGAACTCACTATTTGAACCACCCTTCCCTGAAACGTCAAACTCAGAGATATTGTCTTGTCCCTGTCTCCCAAGTGCGGGGATTATAGGCATGCACCTCTTAGCCCAGCAGAAATATGTTTTTAAATGTTCTATTTACAAATCAGAGAATTAAAGGATAAAATAAGATTTTAAAAGAAATCATCAATTTTATGTTGAACAGTAATACCTTTCGAAATTCTGTAATAATAATGTAAACTGGCAAATCATTTCATATATTCCCAGTAACTGGGTTATTCTCTTTGGTAAACCTCACCCATTTGAAAATGTCTAAACTCTGTCTGTGTGTGAATACCTGTGCCATCATGTGTATGTATCAGTGAGTGGACAACTTCAAAGTGTCTATTATCTACTTCTCCTATGCGAGTTTTAGGGATGAAACCCAGGAGTCTTCTGGTGGCAAGTGACCTCAATGACACTTATTTGGTTTAAAATTTATTTATGTATGAGCCCTTATGGGAGTGTGCATATGCAAAAGCCCTAATGAGGAAATAAGGGGAAAATCTGTAGATTTATTTGAGACTTCCAGAGATTAAACCCAAGTCATTACGCTTAGCAGCAAACAACATTACCACTGAGACAATTCTATGGCATTCATTTATGGTTCTGAGAAAGTGTTATGAACAAGAGTTTAATCATCAGAAAAATCTAACGCATTCCAAAGAAAAGAAAAAAAAGGTAGGAGTACATCACTTCCATTTGCAAATAGGATCTATTGTTCAAATTGTCCTATTTCCCTCTATTATTAGATGGCAATATGTTTACAATCTAAAATGAAGGCAATATTTGATTCATTAAGTATCTCAACTAAATTTATTTGAGGAGCAGTGAGACAGCTAAGTAAGAAATATTTGTGAAAGGCTGGGTCTTGACCTTGATCACCATATTAAATGGGTGAAAAATAGACCCCACAAAGTTTTCTTTCTGTTCCTACATATCTGACATGGCAAAAACCCCATTATTACAGTAATACACACAGAGGACAAAAACATTTCTTGTTTTGTTTAGTTTTTAATAAATTTCATTGCTGTTACATTATCTGGCATCTCTAGATAATCCCCTGGGAGGCAGTACTGAAAGATGAAGTGGCAAATATAAAATTAATGGGGATGAAGAAGCATGAAACTTCAAATATTGTATACATGTCCAGCGCAAGTCATGCTATGTGGTGAATACTGGTATGGACCATTGATGCTTGACAAAGTTTCAGCATTTTAACATTGCAAATGAGGCACATTTCTCCAGTACATTTTTCCTTTTATTGTTAGTGATTCTTACTATTAATGATTTCCCTTTGGGGAAATTTGTGCAGATGTAGGGAAATGATAAAATATGAACAATGGTAGACTTTCTAAACAAAATAATTACTTGGAAAAAAATCTCTGCCACTGCTGAACCAAGAATTCCATTGTGTCCTCTTAAATGCACCAAGAAGAGGAAAGTTAGAGATTTACTAGACAAATAGGATTGCAAGGATGAGATGTATAACTTTTCATCCAGAGTCTAAGGTAATTAAAGGCAAGAGTTCAGTTAATAAATATAGAGAAATTAGAATGGTATTATATAATGGAAAAAAAGTAAGACCTCAGGATCTTCAGTTTTAGGAGTTCTGAGGAGAAAAGGCCTATATAGTAAGATTAAGAAATTGTAGTATAGTGTCTATTCTCCAGAAGAAGTATTTTAGCCCAATTACAGGCATTTGGATAAGGGTCTCTATTCCTTCAAAAGCATCAGGAAAGAGAGTGACTAGTTGCTTAAGCATTCATTCTCCTTATCTGTGGCAGGAGGAACTTGTGCTCCTTTCATTAACATATGGATGATTTCTATTCTCAAGGTCAAGGCTAGCTTCCTCAACCCAAGATTTCAAGCCACATACCAACTCTTAGCCTTCTTTTCTCCTACTTAATCCTACATGCAAGTATAGAGTATAAATGGTATCTTTTTCAATAAAATGATGTTGGCAGCCATCTCGATTCAGCTTCAGATCATATCCCATCTCCTCCTTCTTTCTAACCACTGCAAACTCCACACATCTTAGGAACCTGAACCCCCTGCCCTAGCAGGTCTCCAGGAAAATATCCAATGGATTGCTTGTTATCCTACATTGTTACATCTCTTGAAGACAGATGAAAATGATGATTTGAAAATACTCAGGGTACTTAGTGTGTCTTAAGGTTTTTTGATTAATCATTTTACCACTAACATGGGTGAAATTTGTTGACAAAACAGCACTCATTGGGGTACATCATCTGCCCTTGCGCTTGTACTCAGGAGACTGACACATAAGGGTCATGAGTTTAAATGTATTTCTGATTAATTATGGATATCCCAGCCAGGCTGAATAACAAGCAACTCAAGAGAATCTGTGAAGACATAAAACCTAAAGCAGGGACAAACTCTCAAAGACAGCAGTTGGGGATATTATGAATAAAGCTGCTATGAATATAGTTGAGCAAGTGTTCTTGTGGAAGGATGGAGAGGAATCTTTTGGGTATATGTCCGAAAGAGGTATAACTGGGTCTGTAGATAGGTCAATTCCTAGTGTTCAAAGGAGCAACCATATTGATTTTAAAGCTGTACAAGTTCCCACACCCCCAGCAATAGAGGAATGTTGCCTTTTCTCCACTTCCACACCAGCACATGATGTTTCTTGTGGTATTAATCTTAGTCATTATGACAGGTTTAAAATAAATCTCAAAGTACATTTTTTAGCACACCCTTGATGGATAAGCACGGAACATTTTTTTAATTGTTTCTTAGCCATTTTAGATTCCTTTGTTGAGAATTCTGTGTTTAGATCTGTACTTCATTTTTATTGTATTATTTGGTGTGTTCATGTCTAGTTTCCTTAGTTCCTTATTATACTAGGTGAGACAACTGAGAACGACAACATGATATGTACTCACTTATAAGTGGGTATTAGCTGATACATGAAGAAAAATCACAGTACAATCCAGAAACCCAGAGAAGATAAGTAACAAGACAGCTGTAATGAAGGATGCATAGATCTCCCTAGAAAGAGGAAATAAAATAGATTTTGTGGGTGGATGGGTAGCAGGTATAGGAATGATCAGAAGAGGAAGGAAAGGACAGAGGGAGAGAATACATGGAAAGATGATTGGAATAGGGGAGGTTTTAGGGGGCAATGTGAAAATCTACTGCACTGGAAATTTCCAGGAAGCTGTAAGTGTGACTGAAGTGAGTACATCAAGTAATTGAGAATAGAGAACCTGAACTGGCTGGATTCTGTAACCATACAAGGCTCCCAGTGGTGGGACTGATAACAATCAAGCCAAAAAATATTTGAACCACACTTGTTCTGCCTGCATGATACACTGGGGCAACAGCAGCTCAGAGCTTGTATAATGCCCAACCAGTGACTGGTGTAACTTGAGGCCGCAAGAGGGAGCCCATGACCAACACTGCCTGGGTGTTCAAGAACTGGAAGTTGAATGGCTCAGAGAATTAAGGGAGGACCACATACTGTCCACTGAAAAGAAAAAGTCAATGGAATGATCCCTAATTCTATTCTACTGTAATCAGAGAATGGGGCCTGTTTCACCACTGGACTGCCATCTGAAACTACCTAGTGATCTTTTCTACAAAACACAGATTTTTCACTTTTGTTTCTCTTTCACTGGAGACCTACATGAGTCATCAGTAGTACACATGCAACAAAATCAACATTTTGTCTAACAAAACAGCCCGTTGCTTTTAATCCTGGCTTACTCAGTTTCTCAGGGAATGGAGAAAGTAAGAATGATTTGGAGCCAAAATATAGAAATGACCTATTTCTATATTTTTCATGGAGTCTATTTCTCACTGAAATGCTATGACCTTGACCTCCACTGCATTACTCTCAATTCTCCCATCTTAGCAGTCCTACAAGATTAGCATTTGTAGCTCTGTGTACAGCTATTTATGGCTTTTGCCATCTAAACCCCTAATATCTTCAACATTCCTCCAAAAGTCATCAATCCTAGGTCCTGAACTGCAACAAAATCAATCACTTTTGATGTCCCATGTTTTGTCCTAACGTGCTTCTTTCTTGCTGTGATTAAATTTTCCAACCAAAAGCATCTGAAGTAATGAATCGGTTTATTTGGATGATATTACCATAGCATAAACCATCATTGTGGGAGCTTAGGATATAAACTCAAGCTAGCACATGAAAGTAAAAACTCATGGGGAAACATTGTTTACTTGTTTCCCTCTTGTCTGGCCACTGTCTTTTTTCAGCTGCTGTCATATCCAGCTCAGGTCCACTTATGTGTGGATTCTGCCATACTCAGTGGAAGATCCTTCCCCCATTACTCATCAATAAACACAATCTCTCAAACACATAGCAAGGAGTAATTCTTATCTGGGAACACTCTCAGTTGATGTTCCTCCACATAACTCTAGGCCGCATCATGTTGACAGCAAAAGCGAATTAAGACAAACAGACGATAATACCTCAGAAGGTTTCAGAAACTCAGTACCAATGTATTAATTAATCAATATCAATCATTTAATAATAAATAACTATGAAGATAGAAACAATGGGAAACACAGACATGCCTAGGAATGAGGATAGAGATGGCTCTAAGATCAAGAAAACTAAGTATCTCTGTACACAAAGTTCACAAACAAACAAAAAGCCTCATGGTAATAACATAGAAAATTTTCATGGATACCAAAATTGGTGAAGGCTCATAATTTTCTAGAGAAACAATATAATTAGATGGTAATAAAACTAAAAACATAGATAAAACCACTGAAAAAAATAAAGACACAAAGACACACCTACAAATATATATCACGGTCCTTTAACAAAAACTTCAAGATTATAATCTAAATCTAAATCAGACTAAAATAACTCCCTGGTCATCACTTTTCCTGTGCATGCCAATTCCCTCATTAATAATAAAAAATGAGTTGGGTGAAGAGGGCTGTTCCACCAAAATTAGAGAAATTCACTTGAAGTCTTCTGTTATTTTAACTTTATAGAAAATGATTTTGATTACTAAAAGATCTCATTATCTTATGATGAAGAAAATGATATTTGCTAGGAGACACCAATTCGTTCATATGCTTGATTATTGTATGTGAGTCTGAATCAGTGAGGAACTGAAAACTTTCCAAACCAAACACAAGATAACAGATTTTTAAATCAAAAGTAAATGATTTACATTACTCATCTAAAACAACTAATTTTTCCCTAATTGCTTTATGTCACAAGAACTTTTGAAATCAAGTTTATCCTCATTTTATATGTATGTTAATATGTGAAAGAAAGAATGTCTTCCAACTCTGTAGAGGTGACACATAAGAGAAGAGCATGTCAGACCCTCTGGATCTGGAGTAGCAGCTGCTAATGAACCTCCCAACAGGTTGTCTCCAAAGACATGTGCTGAGACACTGATCAAGACCCATAGTACTTTTTATCCAATAAACCAAAAGTCTATCACAGATTAACAACAAGAACAACATGTAAATAAATACAGAAGCTAATAAATGCTTTATCAGGAACATGATTAATCAATATTAAGGTACTGAGAATGAGAAATTTGGAGCATGAGATGAAAAAAATCCATAGAAAATTCACAACAATTTATTAACAGGATACCTGATTCCAAAGCTAAATCCAAAGTGGTAACTCTCAGAAGGCTGACAGGATTATGAAAAATTAGTACACATATTGACACAATGTGTGACTTCTATATTTACCACAATGCTACAACCATCAAGAATATGTACAATATTTGTGAAATAATAAAGAAGATGGAGAGAAAAAGCCAAGAACAAAAGTACAAAAATATAGTCACCTTTTAATCAAGAGACCAAAGACACACACAAAGGAAATGTGGGATCATTACAAATATTATCCAACTATTTATAATTCTATGTGTATAGAAATTAAATAAACACAAATTTCACAACTCACAAAAAATTAACTCAAAGTGACCTACAAATGTTTTTTTTTTTTCTGACCCTGTAGCTATGGATATATCTTCCAAACAGAGAGGCCCAAAGCTCAAAGCTCTAGAACTTTCTTGGCAAATGGAGGTGATCTCATGTTATGGCTCTACAAAGTTTGTGTCCCCTTGGGGTTTCAGGTAAACCCAGTCCTACTGATACCCAGTCACAAAACAGTTTAAAGAATAATTTAATGTCTGTGTACTGCTTCATGGGTTATGACACAAACCTAGAATCTGCTCTATCCACTTGCCTAACAATGTGCAAATATATTACAAGCATCACAGCCTCCCATAGCCAGTGCAGCAGAGCCTCCCCCTCCCCACTGAATCCACACTCAGGGATTCTCAAAGAAGGGCCATTTCCCAGATAGCCATACAGACCAATAAAACCACAGTCTGGCTCATGATCCACCACAGTCACAGAAGCTCTGACAGCTCAGCAGAACTGCTCCTACTGGTCTGGGGTCAGTGGTCCCCACACTCACAATGGCATGGATTGTGGTCTCCCTCACAGTTCCCTGCAGCAGAGCAAGATGAGAATCCTGGAAAGAATCTCCAAGCTCCTTCCCACTGGTGCTACTAATTGCCAAGCCTTCCTGGGGTCCCACATTACCTAAGGCCACCCGGCTCAACTCAGGACAGAGGAAGCTCCTCTTCTCGGTGATCAGAAACCAAATGACACAGACAGCACAGGCCTTCTCAGCTCTGCCCTTCCACCTTAGGGGCAGGCAAAATATTAAGGGAGGAAATCTGTAGTTTTGAAAATCTTCTAGTCTCCCAGAGTACTTCCTGTTCCCCTTCTCAAGCACACACTCCTTTGTGTACAAATACACACTGATTGTCCAGTGCAGTCAAAACTTCTGTTGTTATTATGTAACTGATAAAGAAAACCAGGGCATGAATTAGAAAGCAATTAGTGGTCAATGGTAGGGCTTGTAAGAAGGAAAGAGACCGTGCATATGATATAGTCATAATCTCAAAGAATTATTGGAAAAAGCTGGAATAGAATTTATGGCCATGTGTTCCAGATACCAGCGATTTGTTAGACAGCAAACCAAAGATTACTCACATGCATTTTTTTCCTGAGACTACACATCTTTAACAAGTAAAACAGCAGTCCTGTTAGGCAGGGCCACACCATTTTACCCAGATTGTCTATATTGGTTGAACCAGTGTAAATTCATTAATTCTGTTTCAATATAGAGTCAGTACTTTATCCAAATTACTAAATGTGCTAGTCTGAGGACCCCAAGAAATAGCCAGTCAGGACATTTGTGGATCATCTAAAATTGATTATATCGCTCCACATCGCTCATCTCAAATCCTGTTAAAACAGGAAAGCTCTCACCCTCTGTCCTGTCCCTCCCTTTCTGGTCTTTCAATTCATCAGCTTCCAAGATACACAGTGAACGCCATTCTTGCACAGGTCCCTCTTCATGTTTATGTCCCTCAAAAATGTCAAAGAGATGGGGGTCACTCATTAACTGCTCTATTCTTTCCTTCTCACTGGGTCCAGCCTAGAAGAAGATACAGGACACTCTTTCCAACACTGGGCAGCAGAGGCAGGTTTAGGTGTTCAATGAGAGTCTCCATTACATAGCATGAGGCCAGCTTGGACTTCAGGAGACACTGATCTACTCAGAAAGATCAACTACTCTTGAGAGGGAAGGAATGAAAGAATTAGTGACCTAGACACATTAGAGAATAGGAACAAAGAGATAAGAGCAGTAATGCTCTTAAAATGTTAGAAATACCAATATGTGATATTTTCAGGTGATAAAAATAATGTTTTTCAAGAAAAAATCTTAGCTATCAAAGGGTGTGGTGGCACACACCTGTAATCCCAGCACTCGAGGTAGAGGCAGGCAGATCTCTGTAAGTTTGAGGCCAGCCTGGTCTACAGATTGAGTTCCATGAAAGGTTCTAAAGATACACAGAGAAACCATGTCTCAAAAAAAGCAGAAAACAATAACAAATAAACCTGAGCTATATTGACTTTAAAAAAGAGTGGATCTTTCTTTAGTGGAGGGAATATCATTAATAAGAGCTAGGTTGATCTTCCATATGCACTTGTTGGCTGCTGAGATCTGTACTCTGACACACAGTCACAGTCAGTGGCCTTCTTCTTAATCCTCTGAGCTGACATAACTGTGTCAAGCAGGACTGAACATAGCTGCCTAGGAGAGGTACCTAATTGAAAATTCAATATCATTTGGTGCAAGTTGACCTTCTCAAATTGAACACAACCCAATCTGGTCTGTCTTCATTCACAAGTCATCAATTAGTATATGCTGGGAAATTACAAAACCACTCCCCCTGCTACAATCAGGTTTGTTTTCATAATGGTGACTCCAGTAGCTGATTGCCTACCCTGGTTCCCCCAGCAGTGTAAACAATGAACTATCCCTTCTATTCTGGTCTGAAGGTAGAAACCATGTTCCACATGCAAATCCTTTTCCTTTACAGCAATAGATATGCAACTGCATGACTCAAATGGGTAATTTAGAATCACTGAGGTATTTGAATTAATGCAATCATTTAATATGAGATTTTCAATGTGTAATATAGAGGACAGCAAAGTCATTGCCATAGAGAGCAATAGACTGGGACTAAGGTCACTGGGGTCAACACAAGTGAGCTTGTGTCATATACATTTTTCTAACAGGGTTGAAATGCAGCTGTTCTAGAATTAAAACACCTTCCAAGGGAGAAATCACCCCACACACTTCAGAGATTAATGAAGAAAAATTTCTTTAATAATAGCGTACATCCATCTCCAGCTAATGCTAAAAGAGGAGCCAGCCTAAAAGAGACATTGCATTCCACATAAGCTAATCATCCCTGTGACAGTTAGGTTCAGTCTTCAGGTTTCACTTTCAGCAATGGAAATAGAGACAGAAGACTGCAAGTCTACTCACTTAGACAGAAGGGACTTACACAGCAAATACATCTCCAAAATCATTTCTTTATGTTGTTGTTGTTGTTGTTGAGTCTTGGTTCCTCTGTGTAGCTTTGAAGCCTGTCCTGGAACTCTCTCTGTAGCCCAGGCTGGCCTCCAACTCACAGAGATCTGTCTGTCCCTGCCCCCCAAGTTCTGGGATGAAAGGCATGCACCTCCACTTCCCAGCTCCAAAATTATTTGTTAAGTACCCCAGTAATGTGAAACAGCAGGATCTTCTTCAGTGACAGGGTTCTGAGGTGAAGGTCAAAGAAGATGAGAAAGAGAGGAAAAGTATAAGGTAGAAAAGATAAAAGCTGGGGTGTGGAGGTCTTACACAAAATATGTCTCATGTCACCTAAGCTTCTTAAGAAGAATAGCACCCTTCATACTTCTTCCAATGGTGAAATGAAAGGAAATGGAGAAGTTCCAGAAAGTATCTTGCAATGGGACAGACTCAAAGAGGAGGCTAATCAAGCAATGCTGCACAAGGAAAACAGAGTATCTCAAGAACATTACTGGGCTGGAGAGATGGCTCAGAGGTTCTGAGTTCAATTCCCAGGACCCACATGGTGGCTCACAAACATCTGTAATGTGATCTGGCACCCTCTACTGTATACATAATGAATAATTTATTCTCTTTTTTTGTTTTGTTTTGTTTTGTGTTTTGTTTTTTTCAAGACAGGGTTTCTCTGTGTAGCTTTGCACCTTTCCTGGAACTCACTTGGTAGCCCTGGGTGGCCTCAAACTTACAAAGAGCTGCCTAGCTCTGCCCCCTAAGTGCTGGGATTAAAGGTGTGAACCACCACTGCCTGGCAATAAATTAATAATTCTTAAAAAAAAAAAAAAGAAGAAAAAGAAGAACATTACTGACTAAGCCCACAATGAACTGTGGACTGTTAAATATAGCCCCATGGTTGGGAAAGAGTTGGTTTCTCAGGATCTGAAGTAACCCCATCACAAATGTCCTGGTTCCAGACCATTGCTAGCTCTCCAAAGCATATTTGTGGTTTTCAGGAAGGAGCTGTTTTATTATCAGTACACCAGGCCCTGAGGGAAAGCTTCTTAGTCCAAGGTCCAAGGCACAAGAATTTTCCTAATCTATGTCTGAGGGCGTAAATGAAAGCCATGCTCGATCAGGCAATTCCTCAACACATTAGTGTTTTACTTTTCTTTTAGTCTTATTTCCTTTTTTTTTTTTTTTTTTTTTTTTTTTGGATTTTCAAGACAGATTTTTACTGTGGAGCTTTGGAGCCTGTGCTGGAACAGAGATCATCAACCTACCTCTGCCTCCTGAGTGAGTGCAGGGATTAAAAGTATGCACCATCATCATCACCACCACCACCACCAGCAGCAGCATCAGGCTAGTGTTTTGCTTTTCAAATAAGCGGACTTATTTTTCCTATTGTCTATCTGGCAGAACTATACTTTTTGCAAGAAGAAAACTGGAACTTTATGGAATACCTGGATATAAAGTTGGTTGTTATTCTGTAATGCCTCATTGAGCAGCTTCTTAGAGTCTGATTATTTGATTCAGTGGCTTATTTTAAATTAGTAATGGCCCCTTTGTAATGGTTTGGAGCCAAAGAAATGTGTATCCTACTGTCCTAATCTCTAACAGCCCTGATTCAATACACTTACCTTTGAGGCTTTTTTTTATTATAATTTTTTGTTTTTATTCTTTTTTTTTTTTTTTGACAAAGGGCTTCTCTGTGTCATTTAAATGCCCGTCCCAAGGGTTGGAGATTTAGCTCAGTGGTATAGCGGTTGCCTAGCAAGCACAAGCCCATGGGTCCTATCCTCAGCTATGAAAAGAAATAAAATGCCTGTCCTAGATCTGTAGACCAGGCTGGCCTTGAACTCACAGAGAACTGCCTGACTCTGCTTCCCCAGTGCTGGGATTAAAGGCATGTGCCACCCTCACTCAGCACAAAGATGTTTGGAAACACAGTGCCCTGCACCCAGTTCTGGGAGCAGATTCAGCCCACAGAGCAAAGTTATTCAGAGGCCTTCCCCTGGGTCCAGGGAGATTCAAGTACCACATGGGTCTTCACTGGACAGGGGTTCTGCAGCTGGGTTCCCACCTAGATCAAAGGAAGACTCACCACACTGGATTCCACACCACACCATCTACTCCACACCATCTGGGGACAGCAGTCCCTCACTCACCAAATCATGGGTTCCCAGCTCGGCCATCTCTCAACTCAGCTCCCTGCAGAAGGACTCAACGCACACCACACTAAACTGCTGGAACCAGCTCTTCTTCAAAGCCAAATCTGAAGCCAGTGTCCGGAAGGACCCTGCCCAACTTCTGACTGGCAGGTCACCTACAGCGCCTGATTGGATAGTGAGACCTGAGTGACAAGAGCACCTCCCACAGGGTTACAGTGTGCTTAAAGACACAGCACAATCGTTCCTGACCCTCCCTTCCAACCCAAAGACTTTCTAAATGAGCAGAGATTTCAGTATTAACAGCACTTGCCCTTGGCTCCAATAGCTGACCCTGCTTTCTTCCTGCTTTCCATGGGAACTTCCCCTTCTTCCCCCAGGACACAATGTGGCTAGCTAGCTTGTACAAACCACTAAACTATATGGGGCAGAGTGATTCCTTGTCATACAGGTAAAAGGGATCCCGGAATATTAACAACTAAAGAGAGATTTAAAGACACACAAGGAGAATGTTTATTATGTGACTCACTGCTGATATCAGGTGAACTGAAGGTACTTTGTACCTGGTTGTCACAGGGACTTCAGACAACAGGTAAAGAAAAGCAGGAACTGGATTACAACCAAGAAAATAGGTCCACTGCTTTAGGAATTTTATTCCAGAAATTCAGAGCAAATGCTTGGCAAATTAATAATAATAAAGAGTAGACTTCAAGAATAATTTAATACTTAGAGAATAATTAAGCTAGGAATAATGTGTTTATGAATACCATTGTTGGCCAGCACATTTTTTAAATTTTATTTATTTATTCATTCATTCATTCATTTATTTATTTATTATTTCATTTAATTTTTTTGTCATTTGCCTCAACAGAGTGCCAAATGCAATTTATTAAAGGAGGGAGGAGGCCTTAAATACAGGTTTACAACACAATGGGAGATCCCCAGAGGGCAGAAATTTACTACTGATGTTTTACAATCTTGCATCTAAGCTGTTAACTCGCAATTTTCAGGATACACAGACAAGGAACTTCCCTTAAGCATTCAGGGGCCAGCACATCTTTCTCAGTGGGAAGGTGAAGAAAAAAACAACTGCATTATTCAAGGTTCTCTACCTGAAAATGATAGAACAAATCTATGTATAAAGAAGTGGATTTATTAGAATGTCTCACCAACTGTGGTTTAGGTAGTCCAACAACTGTAGCTACCAATGGAAATTTGAGGATTCAGTAGCTGTTTAGTTAATGAAGCTGTATATCTCAGATGGTCTTTAGTATACACCACAAGTATAAGGAAGTGGGATCTAATGCTGGTAAAGGAATGAACTTGGTAGCCAGAGCAAGGGCAACCAGGCAAAGGGAGAGCTTTCTCCTTCAGTGTCCTTTATATATGTACACTACCACCAGAAGTTGTGATCAAGATTAAAGGTGGATCTAATACTTCCTTTGTTTTTTGTTTTTTTTTTTTGTTTGTTTGTTTGTTTTTTGATGTTTTTGAGACGATTTATCTGCATAGCCCTGGAACACATTTTGTAGATCAGGCTGGCCTGAAAGTCAGAAACCCAAGTGATTCTGCCTCCACAGTAATGGGCTTAAATGTGTGCACAGACACCAAGGAGCTGAAGGTGGATATCACCTCAAATGATCTAGATTAAAGATGGGTCTTTAATTTCAAAACATTTCAAAAATGCCTCACAGGTGTACACAACTTTTTTGCTTTTAGTTAATTGCAGAGATAGCCTGTTTGACTTCCAAGAATAGCCATCACACTATCCAAGATGTAAGTAAGGAGAAAAAATTCTTACCTGCAGGAGGATAGTAGAGTTTGAAATACTCTTTTTTTTTTTTTTTGGTTTTTCGAGACAGGGTTTCTCTGTGTAGCTTTGTGCCTTTTCCTGGAACTCACTTGGTAGCCCAGGCTGGCCCCAAACTCACAGAGATCCTCCTAGCTCTGCCTCCTGAGTGCTAGGATTAAATGTGTGCACCAACCACACCTAGCAAATATTAAATACTTTTACAATGCTTTTCCTAAGCAAAGGAAACATGTAGATTTTTACATATGGAATCTAGATATCATCATATTGATATAGAGTTCTCCATATTCCTTAGCAGACTAGGTTAACCAATCCATTTCTGAACATGATCACAATGTAACAGTGGAGACACTAAGAGGAATTTATACATAAGAATTGTGCGAAGCCATATATAAATTATAAAAATGATGGAAAGAAATACTTCTGGAATGTTCATCTTGTACCTCACACAAAGTCTTAGCCTCTTTTTCAAATACCTTCTAAACTCTGCCTTGTTTTGTTTGTTTGTTTGTTTGTTTGTTTTAGTTTATTTAACTTTTAAATGTTTTTTTCTGTTTTCTTATTTTTCAGCTTGGTACAGTACAAATTCTTATCCTAATAGTGAAAAGTTTCACTATAGCTTGCCCAGTGATTGGGTAAACCAAGATTTGTTATAAGCCACAGTCATCCTAGGGTGCCCCCTGCTAGGTAGCATCCCTGTATCTGTGGGTTGCAGTCTGATTGACCTTTGCTTTCTATCTAGTATCCACATGTGAGTGAGTACATTGCATGTACACACCACCTTCTTCCTTCCAGCAAAAGCTGTGATCCAGATTAAAGGTTTTACTCTCATCCTCAACATCTGCATTAAATGTGTATGTCATCCAACCTCAGGATCTGGATCAAAGGCATGTTGTTTTCTTGCCTCAAGGTCCAGAACACAATTGTGCCCTTCATTTCTGAATTATATTTCATTCCAGATATAGTAAACTTTACAGCCAAGATTATTTATCACAATCCACATCTCGTCAACTAGACACACAATCCTATCTTCATATGGCATGATTAATTTCCAAATGAAATGCAATAACCAGGTCATAGTTATGCCTAAAGATAACAAAGCTATCCCACACAAAATTACAAACCCATTTAATATGTAGAATAGTTGTAAGGAACAGCTTTCTAGTAGCTCAAACTTACCTCTGATAACAAAGGATCTTCTCTTAATTGGTGTTGCAACATATTATAAGGAAACTAAAAAAAAAAAAAACATACAAAAATCTGTACAAATGCTTTAAAAAATACAACAGAAGCACTAATTTCAGTTATAATCCTAATTTCTGCAACTGGTCACATGGCCTAAGATGGTATTTGGAATTCCTTTCCTGTACTATGCATTCTGTATTTCTTTTACCCACTAAAAGCACATCAGAGGGTTGCTGTGGATATTCTGCTGTATAAATAAAATGCTGTTTGGCCAGTGGCCAGGCAGGAATTATAGGAGGGACAAGAGAGAAGAGAATTCTGGGAGGTGGAAGGCTGGATCAGGGAGAGATTGCCAGCCACGGCCATGACAAGGAGGATGTAAGGTAAGGGTAAACCACAAGCCACGTGGCAAAGTATAGATTATTAGAAATGGGTTAATTTAAGATAGAAGAAGTAGATAACAAGAAGCCTGACATGGCCATACAGTTTCTAAACAATGTTTCTGTGTGTTTATTTGGTTGGGTCTAGGCGACTGTGGGTCTGGCTGGTGAAAGAGATTTGTCCTGACTGTGGGCCAGGAAGCAAAACACTAACTATAAATGGTGTCCAACATGTTGGCAATAATTTCCTCCTAAAACCTGAGAAAAAAGATTCTAAAACAGAGCTAAAAACAGCTTCCTAGTTGTCTCTCTCAAGATAGCAGCAGCCTGCAGGTTTGAGCTACTATGGCTGGTTCCTGGCATATGCATGCATCTGACCTGCAGTGTGTCAGGAATAAGGAGTCTACAAGGGACACTTTACTCTGCTGCGTGGTGGATTTAGCCTTTGCTAGTTTAAAAAGAAGGTTTCTGGGCTATGTGCTGCTTTGATAGAACTGTTTCTGATAGTTGATGGTACACATGTCTCCAGACCCAGAACTAGTGGTAAACTGAGCCATCGCCATGTTGGGAAGCTGAGGTGGGCAGAGCCAGCAGCCACAGTGATGTTTCAGTCTTACAAAGATGGATATTAGACAGAAAATCTGGTTTGTGTTATCTTTTGGATTTTTAACTGCAGAAAAAGATTTGATAGTAAAAGCTGTTGAGTTAAACAAATATGTAAATTTTAAAGGTACCTTGACTTCAAAGTTTGGCTATAGGGATATGTTGCTTTGGAAAAGAATCTCTGCTTTTGTTTCCACAGAAAGCCAGAAGCTATGGATTTGTTCCAGATTAAGACACATCAGGTTTGATCAGTCAAGACCACCTGAAAAGGCTCCGAAGACCCATGGCCCAGATGATCCAACATCCAGAATGGTTTCAAGGCAACAAGCTCAGACTACTTCATAATCTTAAAATTTCTTTGTGTCTCCATAAGATACAGCGCCCCCCTCAAGCAGGAAGTAATAAGTAAAACTATGCCAAAATTCCCAGCTGGCTTTGGAGATGGAATTGGCTCACTGCTTCTCTAAACCCAGACATATTGTTAAAAGAAAAGGTTAAGAGATTCTTGTGTTCCAAATCAGAAGAACCCTCTGGTGTGGGACAGTGAAAAACCAATATTTTTCTTTAAAGCAGCTTGGTTATGAATGTGATCACTTTCTAAAGAAGAAAAGGGGATATAATACAGATATAATAGATTAAAAGGGAAGATTAAGGAACTTACATCTAAAGAGCAACAACTTGTTTAAAATGCTTTACATTGGTATAGATTTTGGTCTATTGATACAAACTTAAAGTTAATTTTGTTATACTGTTTATTTCTACTCTTGTTTAAGGTATAATGTTTGTACAGCTCATTTAAAATTGCGATGGATAATTTAAAAAGAGATTAATAATTTAGTCATCTATGATAATCATACTCATAGCCATGTTAGTTAGGCCTTCTAGGTATACATAGATATATTTCAGATAGATAGGTAATCTTCAAATACTTCAAAGACCTACAGAATATGGCACTTAAAATATTTTTAAAAGTTTAGATTTTCTGGACAGAGAGACATGTCTGTTCCTGGCAGCACTGACTTGCTTCAAAGAGAAGGATGGGCATCAAAGACACTCCATTATTGAGTTTATCTTCTTCTTGGCAAAAATAGCATTTAGGGAGGAAATTGTTCTGGCCTGGACTGCTTGAAAAAATGTATCGACTGAACATGCAGGACACATAAGAAGGTGATAACTAAACTATGCTTGGCATAATGGTCCTTCAGGTATCTGCTTCACAGAGGAAATGGCCAGAAATTCTACAGGACACTAAAAGAAGTGACCAAGAGACTAGCCCTGTGGGCTGAAGACAAATGCCCCAACTTTACGAAGGAACATAAGGTGACTGTCCAGCCTGCCAGTTGTCTCTGTCTACCCTGCAAAACTCCTAAAAGTTACTTGCATCCTTTTCCCAGGTCTCAGGTAACATTATATCCTCTGGGGTCTTTCATGTGGTCGAAGACTGGATAGTTATAATTTCCTCAGTTATGATAAAAGATAAGTTAGATATAAAAACCATAGACACACAAAAATAGGATAGATAGAATATTTTGTTTAATATTGATAAAACAAATAGACTAGATAATTTTATTATAATTTTTGCTTGATAATTGTTTAGTAACATGGAATTTTACTATGTTCAAGTTAAAAAATTCCTTTAAAAAAAGAAAAGGGGAAGTGCTATGAATATTGCTCTGTATAAATAAAATGCTGCTTGACCAGTGGACAGGCAGGAAGTATAGGTGGGACAAGAGAGAAGCGAATTGTGAGAAGCACAAGGAGAATGAGAGAGATATGGCCAGCCACTGCCATGAGAAGATGTAAGGTACTGGTAAGCCAACTGATGGTATAAAGAGGGAACAGGGTACTGGTAAGCCAACTGATGGTATAAAGTGGGAACAGGAAGTTACCATCTGAACAAAGAGTGTAGGAAACAGGACAACTGAGGAGGGCAAAGGTCATGGCTGGAACTAAACATTAAGCCCAATGAAAAATTAAACAAATAAACCTAAAATAACCCTAACACTAACCAGACACAAACCCTAACATTAACCTTAACCTGACCAAAACCAGAACCCTAACCTCAACCCTAACCCTAAAACCTAAACCTAACCCTAACACTAAAACTAACCTGATCCAAACACTAACACTAACCTGAACGTAAAACTGACCTTAAAACATAACCCTAACAACAAACTCCCTTACCATAACCCTTATCTAGCACAAAGCATAACCATAACACTAACCTCACCCTAACCGTAACCTGACCTTAACCATAACCCTAAAACTAACACTAATATGAGATAAACCTAACCCTAACAAAATCCCTAACCACAAACTAGACTACCCTGACTCTAAACTGACTCCAAGCCTAAATCTAAAGCTAACCCTAACGACAAACTCCCTTACCCTAACCCTAACCTACTACAAAGCCTAAACCCAACCCTCACCTCACCCTAACCCTAACCTGACCATAACAATAACCCTAAAACTAACACTAACATGAGCCTAAACCTAACCCTAAAAAAAAACTCTAACCACAAACTCACCTACACTAACTGTAAACTAACTCCAAGCCTAAATCTAACCCTAACCCTAACCACAAACTCCCCTAAACTAACCCTAACCTAAACAAAAGCCTAAATCTAACCCTAGGATTAACCACAAACTCGTCCAGCAATAACCCGAAAAACCCCTAATCCTTAATCCTAACCCAATACTAACACTGACCCTATTCACAAATTCCTCAACCCTGATTCAAAATACATGTAACCCATAAACCTAACCATAACCCACAGAAACAAAAGTGTGACCATAAACCTAGCACCTAACTCTCAACCTAAAAATATATAATACTTAATTGTAACCTAACCTGAAACTCAAATCTAACCTAAACTTAGCACATAACTCTAACCCGATCCTAAACCTAACCCATAAATCTAACCATGCCCTAACACGTAACTCTAAATAACATAACCTAACCTAACCCTAACCTAACCTAACCCTAACATAATCCCAACGAATAACACTAAATTAACCCTAACCCTAAGCCTTACCTAACACTAACCCTATCCCTAACCCTAACTCTAACCCTAACCATAACCATAACCTAACCCTAACCAATAAGCCTATCATAACCCTAACACTAACCTAGCCTAACCCTAAGATTAACGCCCTGATCATGACTCTGACACCCTGACACTGAACCGAAAAACCCATAAAACTTAACCCTAACATTAAGCCTAACCCATGACTCTGACCCACTGATGCTAACCCTAAACAAAGCCCTAACTATTAACTCTAACCCCTGATCCTGACCTCTTGACCCTGAACACCAACCCCCACACTGCTGAGGCAGCACAACCCTGCCAAAAGTCAGGTCACCTGCTGAGGCCCTGGACACCTGCTGAAGAAAAGGGAAACTCCTGAGGACACAGGACACCTGGGAAATGGAGTCGAACATGTCATGGTGCTGTGGAGAAAGGCATCCTGGGAAATGGAATCCATCATAGTGATGCTGTAGAGAAGGGCATCCTGGGAAATGGAGTCTAAAACACTGATGCTGTAAGGAAAGGCATTGTGGGAAATGACTCGAGTGTCCTGATGGGAAATGTAGTTTGGAATACATGACCAATACTGAGAAAGGCATCCTGGGAAATGGAGTCCAACATGAAGCAATGCTCTAAAGAAAGGAACCCTAGGAAACCATCCAAGGGGCATGATGGGAAATGCAGGTTCTAGAACCATTCTAATGTACTGAAAAGGAATCTTGGGAAACAGAGTCCAATCCACAGAGAGGGTGTCATCAAAGGCATCCTGGGGAATGACCTGAGAGGCATGAGGGGAAATGTAGTTTCTAGAACCATTCTAATGTACTGAAAGGGAATCCTGGGGTATGGAGTCCAATCCACAGTGATGGTGTCATCAAAGGCATCCTGGGGAATGACCTGAGAGGCATGATGGGAAACACACTGCTGATGAACAGGAACCTGCAGAGGAACAGAGGTATTGTAGAGGACACAGGATACGTGCAGAGGGTCAGAGACACCTGCTGAGAACAAGGGATGCCCCTAATCCTAACCACTAACCCTAACTCAACATAACTCTAACCCTAAACTCTAACCATTAACCATAACATTAACCCTGGACCCATCACCATAATTTAACTTGCTGACCCTAACACTTTGACCCTAACCATAATAACCAGTAAGCCTTAACTCAATCAATAACCCCCTCACCCTAAGAGTAACCCTAACAACATGACCCTGACACCCTGACCCTGACCCTGACCCATGACAATAACCTCAACTCACTGAGGCACCACAACCCTGGAGAATGTCAGTTCACCATGGGAGGCACTAGACACCTGCTGAAGAAAAGGGAAAATTCCTGAGGACACAGGACACCTGGGAAATGGGGTTCAACATGTCATGGTGCTGTGGAGAAAGGCATCCTGGGAAATGAATTCCAACTATAGTGATGTGTGGAGAAAGGCAACCTGGGAAATGGAGGCCAACATGTAGGGATGGTATAGAGAAAGGCATCCTGGGAAATGGAGTCCAAATGATGCTGTAGTGAAAGGCATCCTGGGAAATGGAGTCTAAAACACTGATGCTTCAAAGAAAGGCATCAAGGGAAATGACCCGTGTCCTAATGGGAAATGTAGTTTGGAATACATGACTAATACTGAGAAAGGCATCCTGGGAAATAGTGTCCAACATGAAATAATGCTCTAAGGAAAGGGATCCTAAGAATCCATCCAAGTGGCATGATGGGAAATGCAGGTTCTTTTCTTTTCTTTTTTTATGTTTTTTTTTTTCAAGACAGGGTTTCTCTATGTAGCTTTGTGCCTTTCCTGGAACTCCCAGAGATCCTCCTGGCTCTGCCTTGGGAATGCGGGGATTAAAGCTGTGTGCCACCACCGCCTGGCAGGGAACTGTGGTTTCTAGAAACATTCTAATACACTGACAGAGAATCCTGGGGAATGGAGTCCAACCACACAGATGGTGTCATCAAAGGCATCCTGGAAAGTTACCTGAGAGGCATGAAGGGAAATGGACCACTACAGAGAAAGGCACCATGGGAAATGGAGTCCAATACACACTGGTGCTATAAAGAGGGAACAGGAAGTTTCCTTCTGACCCCAGAGCAGAGACACAGGAGAGTTGAGGAGGGTCAGAGACACCTGCTGAGGGCAAAGAACACCCCTAAATCTAACCACTAACCACTAACCATAAACCTAACCACTAACCGTAACCATAAGCCTAACACAAACACTAAACTGAATCACTAACACTAACCACTAACCATAACCACGAACCCCAAAACTTAACCCTAAACATAACCACTAACCCTAAACCTAACCCCTAACCAAAACCATAAACCTACCCACTTACCCTAACACTAACCATAACCATAAACCCAATCCTAACCCTAATTCTAAACCACTAACCATAAACCTAACCTCTAACCATAACCACAAACCATAACCACTAAAACTAATCATAACCCTAACAGTGACGCCCTGATACTAAACTATCTTTAACCATTAACCCTAAACCTAACACCCTGACACTAACCCTAACCATAACCATGACCCCTGACCCTAACCCTAACCATTAACCCTAAGATACCCTTAACCAAAGGCTTACACAACACCATGACACAAACCCTAAATGTGAACCCTTAACCTAACCCCCTGACCCTGACACCATGATCCTGTGCCGCAGACCTTGACCCCCTGACTCTACCCCTAACCCTGACCTCATGACCCTGACCCCACCACTGAGGTACCACAAACCTGCAGAAGGTCAGGTCACCTGCTGAAGGCCCTGGACACCTGCTGAAGAAATGGGGAAAAAGCTGGGGAAACAGGACACCTGGGAAATGGAGTCCACAGTGTCATGGTGCTGTGGAGCAAGGCATCCTGGGAAATGGAGTCCAGAATGTCGCGATGATTTAGAGAAACACATCCTGGGATATGGAGTCCATCATAGTGATGGTATAATGAAAAGGTAACAAGAAAACCATCCAAGAGGCATGATGGGAAATGAAGTTTCCATTGTCATACTCATGCACTGTAAAAGAATTGTGGGAAATGGAGTCTGATCCACAGTGTGTCATGAAAGGCATCCTGGGAAATGACACAAGATGCACTCTGGGAAATAAAGAACTACAGGTACTGATGCTCTAAAAAGGGAAGCAGACATTTCCAGATGACTTGAGAGCCAAGACAGGAAATGGAGTTTCTAGTACAATGCAAAGGGAGAGAGAAATGCATCCAGGGGTAAGAAGTAAAACAGTTGGAGGTAATAGAGTGCAAGGAATCCTGGGAAATGTAGTCCATATGTAATGATGTCATAGAAAAGGGTATTATGGGAAATATAGTACACCAGGAAGACACTGTGAGAACAGGACACACTGCAGACATGAGGACATTTAGAGCAAGGCATCCTGGGAAATGTAGTCTGAAATGTAGTTGATATTAAATGATGTCAAAGAGAAAGGAATCATGGGAAATGTAGTCCATATGTAGTGATAGCAATGAAATGCATCATGGGAAGACTGCTGATGGTATAAAGAAGAAACAGGAAGATTTCTTCTAACTTTAAAGAGGAGGAAGCAGGAAAACTGGTGAGGGCAAAGGTCAACACTGGATTTAACCAACAGTAAACCCAAACATTTACCACAGAATACCCTACCCTAAGACTAACCAGACTCAAAACCTAAATCTACCCATAATGCTAACCGCAAACACTCACCCTGACTGTAAGCATAAAACTAACTCTAACACTAACCAGAAACTCCCCTACACCAACCCTAATCTTACCCGGAGACTAAATTTAACCATCAAACTACCACAAACTCCTCGACCCTAACCCTAACCTAACCCTGACCTTAACCTAACCCTGACCTTAACCTAACCCTGACCTTAACCCTAAACCTAACCCTAAAGCAAACCCTAACCTAAGCCTGAATTTAATAGTAATCTTAACCACAATCTCCCCTACTCTAAACAGAAAATGACCAGGGCATGAATCTAACCAGAATGTTAACCACACACTCCCCTACCCAACCCTAAACCTAACCCAAACCCTAAACCTAACCCTAACCCTAATCCTTACCACAAACTCCCCTACCCTAAAAAGTTGAAGTCAAACACATACAGAAAATACAGAGCAAGGAATCCTGGGAAATGGACTCCAAATGTAATTATGACAAGGGGAAATACACCATGGCAAATGTAATGCATATGTGATGATGTCATACAGAAAGGCATCATGGGAAATGCAATGTAATGTAATGATGTCACAGAGAAAATATAAAGGGAAATGTAGTTCATATGTAATGATGTCAAAGAGAAAGGGATATTGAGACAAGTAGTCCACATGTGATGATGGCATAGAGAAATGCATCATGGGAAGCCTACTGATGGTATAAAGAGGGAACAGGAAGTTACCTTCTGACCAGTGAGTGGAGGAAACAGGACACCTGAGGAGGGCAAAGGTCACTGCTGGACCTAACAATTAACCCCAACGACTAACTAAATACATAACCTTAACCCTAACCATAATCCTAACCTGACAAAAAGCCTAACCCTAACCTGACACAAGCCTAACCCTAACCCTACTATGTCCCAAAACCTTAAACTAACCCTAAGACTAACCTAACCCTAAAACTAACCCTAACACATAACCCTAACCACAAACTCCCTTACACAAACCCTGACATATCAAAAGGCCTAAACATAACCTCACCCTAACCCTAACTTGACCCTAACCCTTAATCTACACTAACACTAACATGACCCTAAACCTAACCCTAACAAAAACCCAAACGACAAACTTGCCTACCCTAACTCTAACCTGACTCCAAGCCTTAATCTAACACCAACCCTAACCACAAACAAGACTACCATTACCATATCCTGACTCTAAGCCTATACTACAAGTCAAACTACAAACTCCCCTACCCTAACACAAACCCTAACCATAACCCTAACCCTAAACATAACCGCAAACTCCCCCATCCTAACCCTAACAATAACCCTGGGGTGGCATCCTGGAAGATGAAGTGAAACACATAGAGAAAATATAGAGCAAGGAATCCTGGGAAATGGAGTCCAAATGTAATGATGACAAGGGGAAATACACCATGGCAAATGTAGTCATATGTGATGATGTCATACAGAAAGGCATCATGGGAGATGTAATCCACATATAATGATATCATAGAGAAAATATTACAGGAAATGCAGTTCATATGTAATGATGTCATAGAGAGAGGGATATTGAGACATGTAGTCCACATGTGGTGATGTCATAGAGAAATACATCATGGGAAGCCTACTGATGGTATAAAGAGGGAACAGGAAGTTACATTCTGATGGGAGAATGGAGGAAACAGGACAACTGAGGAGGGCAAAGGTCATGTCTTGAACTAACAAATAACCCCCAAAACGAACTACACACATAACCTTAACACTAACCATAACCCTAACCTGACACAAGCCTAACCCTACCCCTAACTTGACACAAACCTAACCCTAACCATAATACTAACACTAACATGACCCTAAACCTAACCCTAACAAACCCAAACCACAAACTCGCCTACCAAAACTTTAACCTGACTCCAAGCCTAAATCAAACCATAACCATAACAACAAACTCACCTACCCTAATTCAAAACTGACTACAAGCATAAATCTAACTCTAACCCTAACCACAAACTCGTTTACCGTAACATGACCCAAGACTAAATCTAAAAATAACAAATAACCACAAACTCGCCTACCCTAACTCTAACCTGACTACAAGCCTAAATCTAACGCTAACCCTAACTACAAACTTACCTACAATAACCCTAAACTGAGCCCATGCCTAGAACTAACCATAACCCTAACCAAAAACTCACCTACACTAACCCTAACCTGACCCCAAGCCTAAATCTAACCTTTACCCTAACCACAAACTCCCCAGTAATTACCTGAAAGACCCCTAACCCATAACCCTAACCCAATCCTAATACTGACCCTACTCACAAACTCCTCAAACCCTGATTCTAAGAACTTGTAACCCATAACCATAACCATAACCACAAGAAATGAAAGTCTGACCCTAACCATAACCCCTAATTCACAACCTAAAAATCTATAACACTTAAACCTAACCTAACCTAACCTAACACAAAACTCTAACCTATCCTAACCCTAACCCCTAAGGCTCAACCTAAAAATCTATAACACTTAAACCTAACCAAACCTAACCAAACACAAAACTCTAACCTAACCTAACCTAACATAACATAACCCTAACCCTAACATAACCCTAACCAATAACCATAACTTAACCCTAACCCTAACCTAGCCTAACCCTAAGATTAACCCCCTGATCATGACCATGACCCCTGACACTAATCCCTGACCTGGAACCGAAAATCCCATAAAACTTAACCCTAACGCTAACCCTAACCCATGACTCTGACCCACTGACCCTGACCCTAACCCAAGACCTAACTATTTACTCTAACCCCTGATCTTGACCTCTTGACCCTGACCCCCAACCCCACACTGCTGAGGCAGCACAACCCTGCCAAAAGTCAGGTCAGCTGCTGAGGCCCTGGACACCTGCTGAGGCCCTGGACA
This sequence comes from Onychomys leucogaster, assembly GCA_949786385.1. Lineage (NCBI taxonomy): Eukaryota > Metazoa > Chordata > Mammalia > Rodentia > Cricetidae > Onychomys > Onychomys leucogaster. The sequence goes on from CATKUP010000625.1 coordinate 87,274, forward strand.
ACTGCTGAAGAAAAGGGGAAACTCCTGAGGACACAGGACACCTGGGAAATGGAGTCCAACGTGTCATGGTGCTGTAGAGAAAGGCATCTTGGGAAATGGAGTCCAAATGATGGTGTAGTGAAAGGTATCCTGGGAAATAGCGTATGAAATATATTGATGGTGTAGAAAAAGGCATCCCTAAATCTAACCAATACCACTAACCATAAACCTCACCACTAACCGTAACCATAACCCAAACCTAACCCTAACACTTATCACTAACAGTAACCACTAACCATAACCACAAACCTTAACCCTGAACCACAAACCTAACCACTAACCATAAACCTAACCAGTAACCATAACCATAACCCTAACCCTAACCCTAAACCTAACCACTAACCATAATAACGAATCCTAACCCTAACAATAAACCTAACAACTAACCATAACCATAACCAATAACCCTAACCCTAATAGTGACACCCTGACCCTAACCATAACCATAACACTAACCCTAAATCTAAAAACTAACCATAAACCTAATCATTAACCATAACCACTAACCCTAACCTGAACAGTGAACCACTGAGCCTAACCTAACTCTAAACCTTAACTGTAAACCTAACACTCTGACAATAACCCTAACCCTACCCATGACCCCCTGACGCTAACCATAACAATTAACCCTAAGATAACCTTAACCTGAGCCTTACCCAACCCCATGACACAAACCCTAAATGTGAACCCTTAACCTACCCCTGACCCTGACCCCATGATCCTGACCCCCAGACCTTGACCCCCTGACTCTACACCTAACTCTGACCCCATGACCCTGATCCTATCCACTGAGGTACCACAAACCTGCAGAAGGTCAGGTCACCTGCTGAGGGCCATGGACACCTTAGGAAGAAAAGGGGAAACTCCTGAGGACACAGGACACCTGGGAAATGGAGTCCACAGTGTCATGGTGCTGTGGAGCAAGGCATCCTGGGAAATGGAGTCCAGAATGGAGTGAAGGTTTAGAGACAGGTATCCTGGGAAATGGAGTCTGAAGTGTAGTCATGCTGTAGAGTGGCCTTTCTGCATTTCTCATTCTCTAGGAACTACATTTCCCATCATGGCACTTGCATCATTTCCCAGGAGGCCTCTCTCTGCATTTCTCATGCTCTAGGAAGTAAATTTCAATAGTGACACTACACAGAGTGGCATCCTGGGAAATGGAGTCCAACAGAATGTGATCTATAGTGACAGGCCTCCTGGGAAATGACGTGATTGGCTTGATGGGAAATAGACAGGCATCCTGGGAAATGGAGTCCAAATGAATTGACACGGTAGAGAATGGCATCCTTGGCAATGGAGTATAACAGATTGTGATCTATAATGACAGGCATCCTGGGAAATGATTTGAGAACACGATGGGAAATGTAGTTTTTATAGACACTACACAGAGAGGCATCCTGGGAAATGGAGTCCAAAGCACACTCACAGTATATAGAGAAAACAGGAAGTTACTTTCTGAACCCAATAAGTATGATTGAAAATGTAGTTTGGAATAAATGGACAATACAGAGAAAAGCATGCTGGGAAATGACTCATGAGCCATGATTAGAAATGTAGTTTTTAATAGAGAGACATTACAGAGAAAGGCATCCTGGGAAATGTAGTTCAACATGTTCTGATGCTGTAAGGGAAGATAACCTGGGAGAAGGTCCGAGATGCATGATGGGAAATGTAGTTCAACATGTATTGATGCTGTAAGGGAAGATATCCTGGGAGAAAATGTGAGAGGTATGATGGGAAATATAGTTTTTAACAGATGACCACTTCAGAGAAAGGCATGCTGAGAAATGGAGTCCAGGGCACGCTGATGATATAAAGAGGGAACAGGAAGTTTCTTTCCAACCCAAGAGGTATCATGGGAAATGTAGATTGGAATAGACTAGCCAATACAGAGAAAGGCATCCAGGGAAATAAAGTTCAATACATTTTGATGCTGAAAGGGAAGACATCCTGGGAGAAGACCCGAGAGGCATGATGGGAAATGTAGTTCAACATATACTGATGGAGTCCAAACATGCTGATGGTATAAAGAGGGAACAGGAAGTATCTTTCCGACCGAAGAGGTATCATGGAAAATGTAGATTGGAAATACACTAGCCAATAAAGAGAAAGGCATCCTGGGAAATGTAGTTCAACAACTATTGATACTGAAAGGGCAGACATCCTGGGAGAATATGCAAGAGGCATGATAGGAAATGTAGTTCAACACATACTGATGCTGTAAGGGAAGACATCCTGGGATAAGACCTGAGAGGCATGATGGGAAATGTAGTTCATATTAGACAGACAGGGCAGAGAAAGGCATTCTGGGTAATTTAGTCCAAACAAGATGGTTGTATAAAGAGGGAACAGGAAGTTTCTTTCCAAACCAAGAGGTATCATGGGAAATGTAGATTGGAATACAATAGCCAATATAGAGAAAGGCATCCTGGGAAATGTAGTTCAACAGGTACTGATGCTGTAAGGGAAGACATCCTGGGAGAAGACCCAAGAGGCACAACAGGAAATGGAGCTTTTTACAGATGACCACTTCAGAGAAAGGCATGCTGGGAAATGAAGTCCACAGCTTGCTGATGCTATAAAGAAGGAACAGGAAGTTACTTTATGAACCAAAAGGTATCATGGGAGATGTAGATTACAATACACTAGCCAATACAGAGAAAGGCATCCTGGGAAATGAACTGCAAATGATGCTGCAGTGAAAGGCAACCTGGGAACTGGAGTATGAAATATATTGATGGTGTAGAATGAGGCTTCCTGGGAAATGAAGTCCAAATGATGCTGTAGTGAAAAGCATCCTGGGAAATGGAGTCCAAAACACTGAAGCTATAAGGAAAGGCATCCTGGGAAATACCCGAATGTCCTGATGGGATATATAGTTTGGAATAAATGACCAATACTGAGAAAGGCATCCTGGGAAATAGAGACCAACATGAAGCAATGCTCTAAGGAAAGGGATCCTAGGACATGATCCAAGAGGCATGAAGGGAAATGGAAGGTCTAGAATCACTCTGATGTACTAAAAGGGAGTGCTGGGAAACGGAGTCCAATCCACAGTGATGTGGTCATCAAAGGCATCCTGGAAAGTGACACGAGATGCATGATAGGAAACGTAGTTTGGAATGGATGACCACTACAGAGAAAGGCTTTCTGGGAAATGAAGTCCATATGTAGTGATGATGTGGAGAAAGGCATCCGGGAAAATGACCCAAGAGGCATGATGGAAAATGTAGTTAGGAACATACTGCTGATGAACAGGAAAGTGTGGAGGGAAAATGGCAATGTGGAGGACACAGGACACCAGAAGATTGTCAGAGAGACACCTACTGAGAGCAAGGGATGCGCCTAACCATAACCAATAACCATAAAGATTACCATAACTCTAACCCTAAACAAACACTAAGCCTAAACCTAACCCTAACCGTAACCATAACACTAACACTAACACTAACCTGATGCTGTACAGAGGGACCAGGAAGTTTCCTTCTGACATGAAAGCAGAGGACACGTGACTCCTGATGAAGGTCAGAGATTCCCACAGAGGGTAAAGGATGCTCTGAATCTAACCAGTAACCCTAACCATAACAACTCACTATAAACCTAACCCTAGCAATAACACTAACGCTAACTATTAAAGGTAAGCCTAACCCTACTCCTAACACTAACCGTATCCCTAACCTGGGTGAGGGCAAAGAACGACCCTAAGTCTAACCGCTAGTCCTAATACTAACAACAAACTCCCGCCTACAATAAGACTAAAAACACCTAAACCTTAACACTAACACAAGCATAAGAGTAAGCACAAAGTCCTCAAACAATGACAATAAACAAATGTACCGCAGAACCCTAAACTTAACCATAACCTAATCCCTAATCCTAACCTTAACCCTAACCCTAAACCTGACCATAATTCTAACCTTAACCCTAACCCTGATGCTGTAAAGAAGAACCAGCAAGATACCTTCTGACCTGAAAGCAGAGGAAACAGGACTCCTGAAGAGGGTCAGAGACGCCTGCAGAGGGCAAAGGAATCTCTGAACCTAACTACTAACCCAAACAAAAACCCTAAACAAACACTAAGCCTAACCTTAACCCTGACCACAACCCTAACCATAATCCTAACCCTAACCCTAACATGGCACTCAGCCTAGGGACCCAGCACACAGGAACCAACCTGGGTCTGAGAACTAAGAACTAACGCTAATCGTTAACCCTAACCATAACACTGATGCTGTAAATAGGGACCAGGAAGTTTCCTTCTGACATGAAAGCAGAGGACACAGGACTCCTGATGAGGGTCAGAGACGCCCACAGAGGGCAAAGGATGCTCCAGATCTATACACTAACCCTAACAAGTAACCCTAACCATAACCACTCACTCTAAACTTAACCATAGCACTAACACTAACGCTAACTATTAAAGGTAAGCCTAACCCTACTCCTAACAAAATCCGTATCCCTAACCTGGGTGAGGGCAAAGAACGACCCTAAGTCTAACCGCTAGTCCTAATACTAAATACAAACTCCCGCCTACAATAAGACTAAAAACCCCTAAACACTAACACTAACACAAGCCTAAAACTAACCACTATGTCCTCAAACCCTGACCATAAACACCTGTACCCCAGAACACTTACCTTAAACACAACCTAATCCCTAACCCTAACCCTAACCCTGAACATAACTATAACCTTAACCCTAACCCTGATGCTGTAAATAGGAACCAGGAAGATTCCTTCTGACCTGAAAGCAGAGGACACAGGAGGACACAGGACTCCTGAAGAGTGTCAGAGACGCCTGCAGATGGCAAAGGATTCCCCGAATCTAACCACTAATCATAACAAGTAACCCTAAACAAACACTAAGCCTAACATTAAGTCTAACCCGGACACTAACCCTAACCCTAACCCTAACCCTAACCCTGACATAGCACTCGAACTAGGGACATGGTACACAAGAACCACACTGGGTCTGAGAACTAAGCACTAATCCTAATCGTTAACCCTAACCCTGACGCAACCCTAACCCTGATGCTGTTAAGAGGGACCAGAAAGTTTCCTTCTGATATGAAAGCAGAGGACACGGGACTTCTTATGAGGGTCAGAGATGTCTGCAGAGGGCAAAGGATGCTCCGAATCTAACCACTAACCCTAAGAAATAACCCTAACCATAACCACTCACTCTAAACATAACCCTAGCACTAACACTAACGCTAACTATTAAAGGTAAGCCTAACCCTACCCTGAACACTAACCATATCCCTAACCTGGATGATGGCAAAGAACGACCCTAAGTCTAACCGCTAGTCCTAATACTAACTACAAACTCCCGCCTACAATAAGACTAAAAACCCCTAAACCTTAACACTAACACAAGCCTTAATCTAACCACAGAGTACTCAATCCCTGACCATAAACACTTCTACCCCAGAACCCTTACCTTAACCATAACCTAATCCATAATCCTAACCCTAACCCTAAACCTGACCATAACTCTAACCTTAACCCTAACCCTGACGCTGTAAAGAGGGACCAGGAAGTTTCCTTCTGACCTGAAAGCAGAGGACACAGGAGGACACAGGACTCCTGAAGAGGATCATAGACGCCCGCAGAATGCAAAGGATTCTCTGAATCTAACCACTAATCCTATCAAGGAACACTAAACAAACACTAAACCTAACCTTAACCCTAAACCTAACATAGCACTTGGCCTAGGGACGTGGCACACAGGAAACAGCCTGGGTCTGAGGAAGAAGCACTAACCCTAATTGTTAACCCTAACGCTAAGCTAACCATAACCCTGATGCTGTAAAGTGGGACCAGGAAGTTTCCTTCTGACAGGAAAGCAGAGGACAAAGGACTCCTGATGAGGGTCAGAGATGACCTCAGAGGGCAAAGGATGCTCCGAATCTTAGCACTAACCCTATCAAGTAACCCTACCCATAACCACTCACTCCAAACTTAATGCTAGCACTAACACTAACGCTAACTATTAAAGGTAAGCCTCACCCTACTGCTAACAAAAATCAAATCCCTAACCTTGGTGAGGACAAAGAACGACCCTAAGACTAACCGCTAGTCCTAATACTAACTACAAACTCCTGCCTACAATAAGACGAAAGACCCCTAAACCCTAAGACTAACACAAGCCTAAAACTAACCACAACGACCTCAATCCCTAACCATAAACACCTGTAGCCCAGAACCCTAACCTTAACCATAACCTAATCCCTAACCCTAACCCTGACCCTAATCCTAACCCTGAACATAACTCTAACCTTAACCCTAACCCTGATGCTGTAAAGAGGGACCAGGAAGTTTCCTTCTGACCTGAAAGCAGAGGACACAGGAGGACAAGGACTCCTGAAGATGTTCAGATACACGCTCATAGGGCAAAGGATTCTCCGAATCTAACCACTAACCCTAACAAGTAAACCTAAACTAACACTAAGCCTAACCTTAACCCTAAAACCACCCCTAATCCTAACCCTAACACCAACATAGCACTCGGCCTAGGGACCTGCAACACAGGAATCACGCTGGGTCTGAGGACTAAGCACAAACCCTAATCATTAACCCTCACCCCAACGCTAACCATAACCCTGATGCTGTAAAGAGGTACCAGGAATTTCCTTCTGACATGAAATCAGAGGACATGTTACTCCTGATGAGGGGCAGATACGCCCGCAGAGTGCTAAGGATGCTCCGAATTTAACCAATAAACCTAACAAGTAACCATAACCATAACCACAAGCTCAAACCCTAACCCTAGCACTAACACTAACGATAACTATTAAAGGTAAGCCTAACCCTACTCCTAACATTAACCGTACCTGTAAACTGGGTGAGGGCACAGAAAGACCCTAAGTCTAACCGCTAGTCCTAATACTAAGTAGAAACCCTGCCTACAATACGATTAAAAACTCCTAAACCTTAACAACAACACAAGCCTAAAACTAAACACAAAGTCCTCAAAACCTGACCAGAAACACCTGTACCCCAGAACACTTACATTAACCATAACCTAATCCCAAAACCAAACCCTAAACCTAACCCTGACCATAACACTAACCTTAACCCTAACCCTGACGCTGTAAAGAGGGACCCGGAAGATTCCTTCTGACCTGAAAGCAGAGGACATAGGAGGACACAGGATTCCTGAAGAGGGTCAGAGACGCCCGCAGAGGGCAAAGGATTCTCCGAATCAAAACACTAACACTAACAAGTAACCCTAAACAAACACTAAGCCTATCCTTAAGCCTAACACTAACACTAACCCTAACCCTAACCATAACCATAACCATAACCATAACCCTATCACTAACCCTAACATAGCACTCGACCTAGGAACCTGGCACACTAGAACCACCCTGGGTCTGAGAACTAACCAATAACCCTAATTGTTAACCCTAACCATAACACTAACACTAACCCTGATGCTTTAAAGAGGGATCAGGAAGTTTCCTTCTGTTATGAAAGCAGAGGACACGGGACTTCTGATGAAGATCAGAGACGCCTGCAGAGTGCAAAGGATTCTTCAAATCTAACCACTAATCCTAACAAGGAACACTAAACTAACACTAAGCCTAACCTTAACCCTAACACTAACATAGCACTCGGCCTAGGGACCTGGCACACAGGAGACAGCCTGGGTCTGAGGAATAAGCACTAACTCTAATTGTTAACCCTAACCCTAACGCTAACCCTAACCCTGATGCTGTAAAGAGGGACCAGGAAGTTTCGTTCTGACAGGAAAGCAGAGGACACGCGACTCCTGATGAAGGTCAGAGACGCCCTCAGAGGGCAAAGGATGCTCCGAATCTAAGCACTAACCCTAACAAGTTACCCTAACCATAACCACTCACTCCAAACTTAACCCTAGCACTAACACTAATGCTAAATATTAAAGGTAAGCCTAACCCTACTCCTAACAAAAACCATATCCCTAACCTGGATGAGTACCAAGAACGACCCTAAGTCTAACTGCTAGTCCTAATAATAACTACAAACTCCCGCCTACAATATGACTAAAAACCCCTAAACCCTAACACTAACACAAGCCTAAAACTAACCACAACGACCTCAAACACTGACCATAAAAACCTGTATTCCAGAACCCTAACCTTAACCATAATCTAATCCCTAACCCTAACCCTAACCGTAACCCTAACCATAACCCTGAGCATAATTCTAACATTAACCATAACCTGACACTCTAAAGAGGCACCAGGAAGATTCTTTCTGACCTGAAAGCAGAGGACACAGGAGGACACAGGACTCCTGAAGTGGGTCAGAGACGCCCGGAGAGGGCAAAGGATTCTCCGAATCTAACCACTAACCCTAACAAATAACACACACAAAAAAAAACACTAAGCCTAAGTTAATCCTAACCCTAACATAGCACTCGGCCTATTGACCTGGCACACATGAACCACCCTGGGTCTGAGGAATAAGCACTAACCATAATCGTTAACCCCAACCCTAATGCTAACCATAACCCTCATGCTGTAAAGACGGTTCAGGAAGTTTCCTTCTTTCAAGAAAGCAGAGTACACGGGACTCCTGATGTGGGTCAAAGACGCCCTCAGAGGGCAAAGGATGCTCCAAATCTAAGCACTAACCCTAACAAGTAACCCTAACCATAAGCATTCACTCTAAACTTAACCCTAGCTCTAAAACTAACTCTAACAATTAATGGTAAGCCTAACCCTACTCCTAACAAAAACCATATCCCTAACATGGTTGAAGGCAAAGAAGGACCCTAAATCTATCCACTAGTCCTAATACTAACTACAAACTCCCACCTACAATAAGACTAAAAACCCCTAAACCCTACCACTAACACAAGCTTAATCTAACCACAAAGCCCTACACCCTGACCATAAACAACTGTACCCCAGAACCCTAACCTTAACTATAACCAATCCCTAACCCTAAACCTAACCCTAACACTGACCATAACTCTAACCTTAACCCTAACCCTGACACTGTAAAGAGGGACCAGGAAGATTCCTTCAGACCTGAAAGCAGAGGACCAAGGAGGACACAAGAGTGCTGAAGAGGGTCAGAGATGCCCGAAGAGGGCAAAGCATTCTCCGAATCTAACCACTAACCCTAACAAGTAACCCTAAACAAACACTAAGCCTAACCTTAACCCTAACACTAACCCTAACCCTAAACATAAACCTAAAATATCACTCGGCCTAATGACGTGGCACACAGGAACCACCGTTGGTCTGAGGACTGAGCACTAACCCTAATCATTAACCCTAACCCTAGCGCTAACCCGAACCCTGATGATGTAAAGAGGGAACAGGAAGTTTCCTTCTGACATGAAAGCAGAGGACACGGGACTCATTATGAGGGTCAGAGATGACCTCAGAGGGCAAAGGATGCTCCGAATCAAAGCACTAAACCTAAAAAGTAACCCAAACCATAACCATTCACTCTAACCTTAACCCTGGCACTAACACTAACGCTAACTATTAAAGATAAGCCTAACCCTACTCCTAACAAAAACCATATCCCTAACCTGAGTGAGGGCAAAGAACGACCCTAATTCTAACCACTAGTCCTAATACTAACTACAAACTCCCGCCTAAAATAAGACTAAAAACCCCAAAACCCTAACACGAACACAAGCCTAAAACTAACCAAAAAGGCCTCAAACCCTGACCACAAACACCTATACCGCAGAACCGAAACCTTAACCATAAGCTAATCCCTAACCCTAGCCATAATCCTAACCCTAACCCTGACCATAAATCTAACCTTAACCCTAACCCTGACTCTGTAAAGAGGGACCAGGAAGATTTCTTCTGACATGAAAGCAGAACACACAGGAGGACAAGGACTACTCTAGAGGTTCAGATAAGCACGCAAAGGGCAAATGATTCTCTGAATCTAACCAATAACCCTAACAAGTATCCCTAAACAAACACTAAGCCTAACCTTAACCCTAAACCTAACCCTCAACCTAAACTTAACATAGCACTCAGCCTAGGGACCTGGAACACAGGAACCACCCTGGGTCTGAGGACTAAGCACTAACCCTAATCGATAACCCTCACCCTCACGATAACAATAAGCCGCATGCTGTAAAGAGGGACCAGAAATTTCCTTCTGGCGTGAAAGCAGAGGACACGGTACACCTGATGAGGGTTAGAGAGGCCCTCAGAGGGCAAAAGAACCTCCGAATCTAATACTAACCCTAACAAGTAACCCTAACCATAAGCACTCAATCTAAACTTAACCCTAGCACTAACACTAACGCTAACAATTAAAGGTAAGCCTAACCCTACTCCTAACAAAAACCATATCGCTAACCTGGGTAAGGGCAAAGATGGACCCTAACTCTATCGGCTAGTCCTAATACTAACTACAAACTCCTGCCTACAATAAGACTAAAAACCCCTAAACACTAACACTAACACAAGCCTAAAACTAACCACAAAGACCTCAAACCCAGATCATAAAAATCTGTACCCCAGAACCCTAACCTTAACCATAACCTAATCCTTAACCCTAACACTAACCATAACCCTGACCGTAAATATAACTTTAAACCAAACCCTGATGCTGTAAAGAGGGACCAGAAAAATTCCTTCTGACCTGAAAGCAGAGGACACAGGAGGACAAGGACTCCTGAGGCGGTTCAGATACACGCACAAAGGGCAAATGATTCTCTGAATCTAACCACTAACCCTAACAAGTAATCCTAAACAAACACTAAGACTAAACTTAACCCTAACCCTAAACCTAACACTAACCCTAACCCTAACCCTAAACCTGACCATAACTCTAACCTTAACGCTAACCATGATGCACTAAAGAGGGACCAGGAAGATTCCTTCTGACATGAAAGCAGAGGACACGGGAATCCTGATGAGGGTCACAGACGCACATAGAGGGCAAAGGATGCTCCAAATCTAACTACTAATCCTAACAAGTAACCCTAACCATAACCACTCATTCTAACCCTAGCCCTAACACTAACATTAACACTAACTGTTAAAGGTAAGCCTAACCCTACACCTAACACTAACCGTATCCCACAACTGGGTGAAGGCAAAGAACGAACCTAAGTCTAACCGCTAGTCCTAATACTAACTACACACTCCGGCCTACAAGAAGACTAAAAACCCCTACACCTTAACCCTAACACAAGCCCAAAACTAACCACAAAGTCCTTAAACCCTGACCATAAACAGCTGTACCCCAGAACACTTACTTATACCACAACCTATTGCCTAAACCTAACATAACCCTAACCCTAAACCTAACACTAACCCTAACCCTAATGCTAACCCTAAACCTGACCATAACTCTAACCTTAACCCTAACCCTGAGGCTGTAAAGAGGGACCAGTAAGATTCCTTCTGAAAAAATCAGAGGACACAGGAGGACACAGGAAACCTGAAGAGGATCAGAGACGCATGCAGAGGGCAAAGGATTCTCCGAATCTAACCACTAAACCAAACAAGTAATCCTAAAGAAACTCTAACCCTAATCTTAACCATAACACTAACATAGAACTCGGCCTAGCGACCTGGCACACAGGAACCTCCCTGGGTCTGAAGAATAAGCACTAACCCTAATCGTTAACCCTAACCCTAACGCTAACCCTAACCCTGACGCTGTAAAGACTTACCAGGAAGTTTCCTTCTGAAATGAAAATAGAGGACACGGGACTCTTGATGAGGGTCAGCGATGCCCCCAGAGGGCAAAGGATGCTCCGAATCTAATTACTAACCATAACAAGTAACCCTAAACAAACACTAAGCCTAACCCTAACCGTAAACCTAACCCTAACCCTGACCATAAATGTAACCTTAACACTAAGCCTGACGCTGTAAAGAGGGACCAGTAAGATTCCTTCTGACCTGAAAACAGAACACACAGGAGGACAAGGACTACTGAAGAGGTTCAGATAAGCACGCAAAGGGCAAATGATTCTCCTAATCTAACCACTAACCCTAACAATTAACCCTAAACAAACACTAAGCCTAACCTTAACCCTAACCCTAACCCTAAACCTAAACCTAACATAGCACTCTGCCTAGAGAACTGGCACACAGGAACCACCCTGGGTCTGAGGACTAAGCACTAACCCTAATTGATAACCCTCACCCTAACGCTAACCATAAGCCTGATGCTGTAAAGTGGGACCAGGAAGATTCCCTATGACCTGAAAGCAGAGGACACAGGAGGACATGGACTCCTGAAGAGGTTCAGATACGTGCACAAAGGACAAATGATTCTCCGAATCTAACCACTAACCCTAACAAGTAACCCTAAACAAACACTAAGACTAACCTTAACCCTAACCCTAAACCTAACACTAACCCTAACCCTAACCCTAACCCTAAACCTGACCATAACTCTAAACTTAACCCTAACCATGATGTACTAAAGAGGGACCAGGAAGATTGCTTCTGACATGAAAGCAGAGGACACGGTACACCTGATGAGGGTCACAGATGCCCACAGTGGGCAAATGATGCTCCGAATCTAACCGTAGCACTAACACTAATGCTAACAATTAAAGGTAAGCCTAACTGAACGCCTAACACTAACTGTATCCCTAATCTGGGTGAGGGCAAAGAACTACACTAAGTCTCACCGGTAGTCCTTATACTAACTACAAACTCCCGCCTACAATAACACTAAAAACCCCTAAACCTTAACACTAACACAAGCCTAAAACTAACCACAAAGTCCTCATTCCTGACCATAAACACCTGTACCCCAGAACCGATTCCTTAACCATAACCTAATACCTAACCCTAAACCTAACCCTAACCCTAAATCTGACCATAACTCTAACCTTAACACTAACCATGATGCTAAACTTAACCATAGCCTAATCCCTAAGCCTAACCCTAATCCTAACCATAACCTGATCATAACTCTAAACATAACCCTAACCCTGACACTGTAAAGAGGGACAAGGAAGATTCCTTCTGACCTAAAGAAGAGGACACAGGACTCCTGAAGAGGTTCAGAGAGGCCCGCAGAGGGCAAAGGATTCTCCGAATCTAACCACTTACCCTAACAAGTATCCCTAAACAAACACTAAGCCTAACATTTACCCTAACCCTACCCTAACCCTAACCCTTAACCTAACCCTAACATAGCACTCGGCCTAGGGACCTGGCACACAGGAACCACGCTGGGTCTGAGGACTAAGCACTAACATTAATCGTTAATGCTAACCTTAACGCTAATCCTAACTCTGATGCAGTAAAGAGGGACCAGGTAATTTCCTTCTGACATGAAAGCAGAGGACACAGTACACCTGATGAGGGTCAGAGACACCCGCAGAGAGCAAAGGATGCTCCGAATCTAACCACTAACCCTAACAAGTAACCCTAACCATAACCACTCACTCAAACCCTAACCCTAGCACTTACACTAACGCAAACTATTAAAGGTGAGCCTAACCCTACTCCTAACCCTAACCGTATCCCTAACCTGGGTGAGGGCAAAGAACGACCCTAAGGCTAACTGCTAGTCCTAATACTAACTACAATCTCCCTCCTACAATACGACTAAAAACCCCTAAACCTTAACACTAACAGAAGCCTAAAACTAACCGTAAAGTCCTCAAACCCTGACCATAAACACCTGTACCCCAGAACACTTACCTTAACCATAACCTATTCCCTAATGCTAACCCTGACCATAACTCTAACCTTAACCCTAACCTTTACCCTGTAAAGAGGGACCAGGAAGAATCCTTCTGACCTTAAAGCAGAGGACACAGGAGGACACAGGACTCCTGAAGAGGGTCAGATTCACCCGCAGATGGCAAAGGATTCTCTGAATCTAACCACTAACCCTAACAGGTACCCCTAAACAAACACTAAGCCTAACCTTAACCCTAACACTAACCCTAACGCTGACCCTAACATAGCACTCGGCCTACGGACCTGGCACACAGGAACCACCCTGGGTCTGAGGACTATGCACTAACCATAATTGTTAACCCTATCCCTAACACTAACCCTAATCATGATGCTGTAAAACGGGACCAGGAAGTTTCCTTCTGACATGAATGCAGAGGACACGGGACTCCTGATGAGGGGTCGAGACGCCCGCAGAGTGCTAAGGATGCTCCTAATTTAACCAACAAACCTAACAAGTAACCCTAACCATAACCACAAGCTCAAACCCTAACCATAGCACTAACACTAACGATAACTATTAAAGGTAAGCCTAACCCTACTCCTAACATTAACCGTACCTGTAAACTGGGTGAGGGCACAGAAAGACCCTAAGTCTAACTGCTAGTCCTAATACTAAGTAACAACTCCTGCCTACAATACGATTAAAAACTCCTAAACCTTAACAACAACACAAGCCTAAAACTAACCACAAAGTCCTCAAAACCTGACCAGAAACACCTGTACCCCAGAACACTTACATTAACCATAACCTAATCCCTAACCCTAACCGTAACCCTAACCGTAACACTGACCATAACTCTAACCTTAACCCTAATCCTGACACTATGAAGAGGGACCAGAAATATTCCTTCTGACCTGAAAGCAGAGGACACAGGAGGACACAGGATTCCTGAAATGGGTCAGAGACGCCCGCAGAGGGCAAAGTTTTCTCGGGATCTATCCACTAACCCTAACAAGTAACACTAAACAAACACTAAGTCTAAGCTTAACCCTAACCCTAACCCTAACACTAACCCTAACATAGCACTTGGCCCAGGGACCAGGCACACAGGAACCACCCTGTGTCTGAGGAATAAGCACTAACATTAATCTTTAACGCTAACCCTCACGCTAGTCCGAACCCTGATGTTGTGAAGAGGGACCAGGAAGTTTCCTTCTGACATGAAAGCATAGGACTCTGGACAGCTGATGAGGGTCAGAGATGCCCATAGAGGGCAAAGGATGCTCCAAATCTAACCACTAACCCTAACACTAACCCTAACCATAACCACTCACTCTAACCCTAACCCTAGCGCTAACACTAATGCAAACTATTGAAAGTAGGCCTAACCCTACTCCTAACGCTAACCATATACCTAACCATGCTGATGGGAAAGAACGACCCTAAGTCTAACTGCTAGTCCTAATACTAACTACAAACTCCCGCCTACAATAAGACTAAAAACATCTAAACCTTAACACTAACAGAAGGCTAAAACTAACCACAAATTCCTCAAACCCTGACCATAAACACCTGTACCCCAGAACACTTACATTAACCATAACCTAATCCCTAACCCTAACCCTAACACTAACCCTGATCATAACTCTAACCTTAACCCTTACCCTGACGCTGTAAATAGGGACCAGGAAGATTCCTTCTGACCTTAAAGCAGAGGACACAGGAGGACACAGAACTCCTTAAGAGGGTCAGAGACGCCCACAGAAGGCAAAAGATTCTCCGAATCTAACCACTAACACTAACAAGTAACCCTAAACAAAAACTAAGCCTAATCTTAACCCTAATTCTAACCCTAACCCTAACTCTAAACGTAACCCTAATCTGGGACTCGGCCTAGGGACCTGGCACACAGAAACCACACTGGTTCTGAGAAATAAGCATTAACACTAATCGTTAACCCTAACCCTAACACTAACCCTAACCCTTATGCTGTAAAGAGGGACCAGGAAGTGTCCTTCTGACATGAAAGCAGAGGACACGGGACTCCTGATGAAGGTCAGAGAAGCCCGCAGAGGGCTAAGGATGATTCGAATCTAACCACTAACCCTAACAAGTAACCCTAAACATAACCACTCACGCTAACCCTAACCCTAGCACTAACACTAACGCTATCTATTAAAGGTAAGCCTAACCCTACTCCTTAACTAACTGTATCCCTAACCTGGGTGAGGGCAAAGAACGACCCTAAGTCTAACCACTATTACTAATACTAACAAAAATCTCCCACCTACAATAAGACTAAAAACCCCTAAACCTTAACACTAACACAAGCCTAAAACTAACCATAAAGTCCTAAAACCCTGACCATAAACACGTGACCCCACAAACCTTAACTTAACAATAACCTAATTCCTAACACTAACCCTAACAATGACCATAACTCTAACCTTAACCCTAACCCAGACACTGTAAAGATGAACCAGAAAGATTCCTTCTGACCTGAAAGCAGAAGACACAGAGGACACAGGACTCCTGAATAGGGTCAGAGACGCCCGCAGAGGGCAAAGGATTCTCTGAATCTAACCACTAACCCTAACAAGTAATCCTAAACAAACACTAAGCCTAACCTTAACCCTAACCATATCCCTAACCCTAACATAGCACTCGGACTAGGGACCTGGCACACAGGAACAACACTGTGTCTGTGGAGTAAGCCGTAACCTTAATGTTGAACCCTAACCGTAAAGCTAACCCTAACCCTGATGCTGTAAAGAGGGACCAGGAAGTTTCCTTCTGACATGAACGCAGAGGACACTGGACTCCTGATGAGGTTCAGAGACGCCCACAGAGGGCAACGGATGCTCCGAATGTATCCACTAACCCTAACAAGTAACCCTAACCATAACCACTCACTCAAAACCTATCCCTAGCACTAACACTAACGCTAACTATTAAAGGTCAAGCATAACCCTACTCTTAACACTAACTGTATGCCTAAACTGGGTGTGGGCAAAGAACGACCCTAAGTCTAAATGCTAGTCCTAATACTAACAACAAACTCCCGCCTTCAATAAGACTAAAAACCCGTAAAACTTAATACTAACACAAGCCTAAAACTAACCACAAAGTCCTCAAACCCTGATCATAAACACCTTACCCCAGAACCCTTACCTTAACCATAAACAAATCCCTAACCCTAACCCTAACCTTAACCCTAATCCTGACCCTAACTCTAACTATAACCCTAACCCTGACACTGTAAGGGACCAGGAAGATTCCTTCTGACCTGAAAGCAGAGGACACAGGAGGACACAGGACTCCTGAAGAGGGTCAGAGATGCCAGCAGAGGGCAAATGTGTCTCCGAATCTAAACACTAACCCTAACAAGTAACCCTACACAAACACTAAGTCTAACCTTAACCTTAACCCACAACCTAACACTAACATAGCACTCGGCCTAGGGACTTGGCACACAGAAACCACCCTGTCTCTGAGGACTAAGAACTAACCCTAATCGTTAATCCTAACCCTAACGCTAACCCTAACCCTGATGCTGTAAATAGGTGACCAGGAAGTTTCCTTCTGACATGAAAGCAGAGGACACGGGACTCCTGGTGAGTGTCAGAGACGCTCACAAAGGACAAAGGATGATCCGAAGGTATCCACTAACCCTAACAAGTAACCCTAACCATAATCACTCCCTCTAACCCAAACTATAGCACTAACACTAAGGCTAATTATTAAAGTTAGGCCTAATGCTACTCCTAACACTAACAGTATCCCTAACCTGGTTGAGGGCAAAGAACGACCCTAAGTCTAACCGCTAGTCCAAATACTAACTACAAACTCCGCCTACAATAATACTAAAAACCCTTAAACTTTAACACTAACACAAGCCTAAAACTAACCAAAAAGTCCTCAATCCCTGACCATAAACACCAGTACCCCAGAACCCTAACTTTAACCATAACCTAATCCATAACCCTAAACCTAACCCTAACCCTAACCCTGATCATAACTCTAACCTTAACCCTAAACCTGACGCTGTAAAGAGGGACCAGGAAGATTATTTCTGACATGAAATTAGAGGACACAGGAGAACACAGGACTCCTGAAGAGGGTCAGAGTCGCCCTCAGAGGGTAAACAATTCTCTGAATCTAACCACTAATCCCTAACAAGTAACCCTAAACAAACACTAAGCCTAACCTTAACCTTAACCCTAACACTAACCCTAACCCTAACCCTAATATAGCACTCGGCCTAGGGACCTGGCACACAGGAACCACCCTGGGTCTGAGGACTAAGCACTAACACTAATACTTAACCATATCCCTAACGCTAACCCTAACCCTGATGCTGTAAAGAGGGACCAGGAATTTTCCTTCTGACATAAAAGCAGAGGACAAGGGACTCCTGATGATTGTAAGAGACTCCCACAGAGGGCAAAGGATGCTCTGAATCTATCCACTATCCCTAACAAGTAACCCTAACCGTAACCCCTCCCTCAAACCATAACCCTAGCACTAACACTAACACTAACTCTTAATGTTAAGCCTAACGCTACTCCTAACACTAACCATATCCCTAACATTGATGAGGGCAATGAATGAACCTATGTCAAACCACTCCAAACTCCCGCCTACAATAAGACTAAAAACACCTAAACCTTAACACTAACACAAGCCTAAAACTAACAACAAAGTCCTCAAAACCTGACCATAAACACCTGTACCCCAGAACACTAACCTCAACCACAACCTAATCCCTAACCCTAACCCTGACCCTAACCCTAACCCTAACCGTAACCCTGCCCATAACTCTAACCTTATACCTAACCCTGACACTGTAAAGAGGGACCAGGAAGATGCCTTCTGACCTGAAAGCAGAGGACACAGTAGGACACAGGACTCCTGAAGTGGGTCAGAGACGCCCGCAGACGGCAAAGAATGCTCCTAATCTAACCACTAACCCTAACAAGTAACCCTAAACATAACCACTCACTCTAACCCTAACCCTAGCACTAACGCTAAGGCTAACTATTAAAGTTAAGCCTAACCCTACTCCTAACACTAACCGTATCCCTAACCTGGGTAAGGGCAAAGAACGACCCTAAGTATAACTGCTAGTCCTAATACTAACTACCAACTCCGGCCTAAAATAAGACTAAAAACCCCTAAACCTTAACACTAACAAAAGCCTAAAACTAACGATAAAGTCTTCAAACCCTGACCATAAACACCTGTACCCCACAACACTTAACTTAACCATAACCTAATCCCTAACCCTAACCCTAACCCTGAACCTAACCCTGACCATAACTCTAACCTTAACACTAACCCTGATGCTGTAAAGAGGGACCAAGAAGATTCATTCTGACCTGAAAGCAGAGGACACAGGACTCCTGAAGAGGTTCAGAGACGCCCGCAGAGGGCAAACAATTTTCCGAATCTAACCACTAACCCTAACAAGTCTCCCTAATAAACACTAAGCCAAATCTTAACCTTAACCCTAACCCTAACACTAACCCTAACCCTAACCCTAACATAGCACTCGGCCTAGGGACCTGGCACACAGGAACAACCCTGGGTCTGAGGACTAAGCATTAACCCTAACCCTAACCCTAACCCTGACCATAACTCGAACCTTAAACCTAACCCTGACTCTGTAAATATGGACCAGAAAGATTCTTTCTGACCTGAAAGCAGAGGACACAGGAGTACAAGGGACTCCTGAAGCGGGTCAGAGACGCCAATAGAAGGGCAAACAATTCTCCGAATCCTACCACTAAGCCTAAAAAGTAATCCTGAACAAACACTAAACCTAACACTAACATAGCATTTGGCCTAGGTACCTGGCACACAGGAACCACCCTGGGTCTGAGGACTAAGCACTAACAATAATCGTTAACCCTATCCTTAACGCTAACCCTAACCCTGATGCCTTAAAGAGGGACCAGGAAGTTTCCTTCTGACATGAAAGCAGAGGACACGGGACTCCTGATGAGGGTCAGAGACGCCCGCAGAGGGCAAAGGATGGTCCGAATGTAACCACTAACC
>CATKUP010000626.1:0-106250 GCA_949786385.1 Onychomys leucogaster
ACACCGTTCTTTTGTTCTGGGCACACTCAGATTACCTGCTGTATTAGAGACCCTAGAAAGCTAGAGTGTGCTTCTTGCTCTAAAGCAGAGTGTGATCCATGGATGAGAACTATGCTGTGTGTTTCACTTCAGAATTGGACTTAAATCCCAGTCTCTGTGTCTTATACAATAAAGACTTCGTTTCAGGTAAGGGCAGTCACTTTTCAGTTCAAAGGAACTACATCATTCACAAAGCTTACACGTTTCTCATCTTAACTGACAAGCATTGGATGTAAGAGGACCAGTGCATTCTATCAGTTTCAGAAGAAGTTTTGGACTACATATAGTCCGTATGTGTAGGAAACACCATTCTTTTGTTCTCAGCACACTCATGTTTCCTGCTGTCTTAGAGACTCTAGAAAGCAAGAGCATGCTTCTCGCTCTAAAGCAGACTGTGATCCATGGATGAGAACTATGCTGTGTGTTTCCCATCAGAAATGGAGTTAAATCCCAGGCTCTGAGTCTCCCTACAAGCAAGACTTCGTTTCAGATAAGGGCAGTCACTTTTCAGCTCAAAAGAACTACATCGTTCACTGAGCTCACACATTTCTCATCTTAACAGACAAGCATTGGATGTTAGATTACCATTGCTTTGTATCAGTTTCAGAAGCAGAGTTGGACTAGATGTTGTCCGTATGTGTAGGAAACACCGTTCTTTTGTTCTCAGCACGCTCACGTTTCCTGCTGTCTTAGAGACTCTAGAAAGCAAGAGCGTGCTTCTTGTTCTAAAGCAGAGTGTCAACAATGGATGAGACAATGCAGTGTGTTTCACTTCAGAAATGGAGTTAAATCCCAGGCTCTGAGTCTCCCTACAAGCAAGACTTCGTTTCAGGTAAGGGCAGTCACTTTTCTGCTCAAAGGAACTACATTATTCAAGAAGCTCACACGTTTCTCATCTTAACTGACAAGCATTGGATGTTAGAGGACCAGTGCATTGTATCAGTTTCAGAAGAAGATTTGGACTACATATAGTCCGTATGTGTAGGAAACACCGTTCTTTTGTTCTGGGCACAATCAGATTTCCTGCTGTATTAGATACTCTAGAAAGCAAGAGCGTGCTTCTTGCTCTAAAGCAGAGTGTGATCCATGGATGAGAACTATGCTGTGTGTTTCACTTCAGAAATGGACTTAAATCCCAGGCTCTGTGTCTTACTACAAGCAAGACTTCGTTTCAGGTAAGGGCAGTCACTTTTTTGCTCAAATGAATTACATCATTCACGAAGCTCACACGTTTCTCATCTTAATTGACAAGCATTGGATGGTAGAGGACCAGTGCTTTGTATCAGTTTCAGAAGAAGAGTTGGACGAGATATGGTCCATATGTGTAGGAAACACCGTTCTTTTGTTCTGGGCACACTCAGATTTCCTGCTGTATTAGAAATTCTAGAAAGCAAGAGCGTGCTTCTCGCTCTAAAGCAGAGTTTGATCAATGGATGATTACACTGCTGTGTGTTTTACTTCAGAAATGGAGTTAAATCCCAGGCTCTGAGTCTTCCTACAAGCAAGACTTAAATTCAGGTAAGGGCAGTCACTTTTCTGCTCAAACTAACTACATCGTTCACGAAGCTCACACATTTCTCATCTTAACTGACAAGCATTGGATGTTAGAGGGTCAGTGCTTTGTATCAGTTTCAGAAGCAGATTTGGACTACATATAGTCTGTATGTGTAGGAAACACCGTTCTTTTGTTCTGGGCACAATCAGATTTCCTGCTGGATTAGATACTCTAGAAAGCAAGAGCGTGCTTCTTGCTCTAAAGCAGAGTGTGATCCATGGATGAGAACTATGCTGTGTGTTTCACTTCAGAAATGGACTTAAATCCCAGGCTTTGTGTCTTACTACAAGCAAGACTTCGTTTCAGGTAAGGGCAGTCACTTTTCTGCTCAAATGAATTACATCATTCACGAAGCTCACACGTTTCTCATCTTAATTGACAAGCATTGGATGGTAGAGGACCAGTGCTTTGTATCAGTTTCAGAAGTAGAGTTGGACGAGATATGGTCCATATGTGTAGGAAACACCGTTCTTTTGTTCTGGGCACACTCAGATTTCCTGCTGTATTAGTGACTCTAGAAAGCAAGTGCGTGCTTCTCGCTCTAAAGCAGAGTGTGATCAATGG
Organism: Onychomys leucogaster; assembly: GCA_949786385.1. Taxonomy (NCBI): domain Eukaryota; kingdom Metazoa; phylum Chordata; class Mammalia; order Rodentia; family Cricetidae; genus Onychomys; species Onychomys leucogaster. Next base: position 2,159 of record CATKUP010000626.1, read on the forward strand.
ATGGTTACACTGCTGTGTGTTTTACTTCAGAAATGGAGTTAAATCCCAGGCTCTGAGTCTTCCTACAAGCAAGACTTAAATTCAGGTAAGGGCAGTCACTTTTCTGCTCAAACTAACTACATCGTTCACGAAGCTCACACATTTCTCATCTTAACTGACAAGCATTGGATGTTAGAGGGTCAGTGCTTTGTATCAGTTTCAGAAGCAGATTTGGACTAGATATGGTCCATATGTGTAGGAAACACCGTTCTTTTGTTCTCAGCACACTCACGTTTCCTGCTGTTTTAGGGCCTTTAGAAAGCAAGAGCGTGCTTCTCGCTCTAAAGCAGAGTGTGATCCATGGATGAAAACTATGCTGTGTGTTTCCCCTCAGAAAAGTAGTTAAATCCCAGGCTCTGAGTCTCCCTACAAGCAAGACTTCGTTTCAGGTAAGGGCAGTCACCTTTCAGCTCAAACGAACAACATCGTTCACTGAGCTCACACGTTTCTCATTTTAACAGACAAGCATTGGATGTTAGAGGACCAGTGATTTGTATCAGTTTCAGAAGCAGAGTTGGACTAGATATGGTCTGTAAGTGTAGGAAACACCGTTCTTTTGTTCTCAGCACACTCACGTTTCCTGATGTCTTAGAGATTCTAGAAAGCAAGAGCGTGCTTCTTGTTCTAAAGCAGAGTGTGATCAATGGATGATACAATGCTGTGTGTTTCACTTCAGAAATGGAGTTAAATCCCATGCTCTGGGTCTCCCTACAAGCAAGACTTCGTTTCAGGTAAGGGCAGTCACTATTCAGCTCAAACGAACTACATCGTTCACGGAGCTCACACGTTTCTCATCTTAAAAGACAAGCATTGGATGTTAGAGGACCAGTGCTTTGTATCAGTTTCAGAAGAAGAGTTGGACTAGATATGGTCTGTATGTGTAGCAAACACCGTTCTTTTGTTCTCAGCAACCTCACGTTTCCTCCTGTCTTAGAGACTCTAGAAAGCAAGATCATGCTTCTTGTTCTAAAGCAGAGTGTGAACAATGGATGAGAACACTGCTGTGTGTTTCCCTTCACACATGGAGTTAAATCCCAGTCTCTGAGTCTTCCTACAAGCAAGACTTAAATTCAGGTAAGGGCAGTCACTTTTCTGCTCAAACTAACTACATCGTTCACGAAGCTCACACGTTTCTCATCTTAACTGACAAGCATTGGATGGTAGAGGACCAGTGCTTTGTATCAGTTTCAGAAGAAGAGTTGGACGAGATATGGTCCATATGTGTAGGAAACACCGTTCTTTTGTTCTGGGCACACTCAGATTTCCTGCTGTATTAGAAATTCTAGAAAGCAAGAGCGTACTTCTCGCTCTAAAGCAGAGTGTGATCAATAGATGATTACACTGCTGTGTGTTTTACTTCAGAAATGGAGTTAAATCCCAGGCTCTGAGTCTTCCTACAAGCAAGACTTAAATTCAGGTAAGGGCAGTCACTTTTCTGCTCAAAGTAACTACATCGTTCACGAAGCTCACACATTTCTCATCTTAACTGACAAGCATTGGATGTTAGAGGGTCAGTGCTTTGTATCAGTTTCAGAAGCAGATTTGGACTAGATATGGTCCATATGTGTAGGAAACACCGTTCTTTTGTTCTCAGCACACTCACGTTTCCTGCTGTTTTAGGGCCTTTAGAAAGCAAGAGCGTGCTTCTCGCTCTAAAGCAGAGTGTGATCCATGGATGAAAACTATGCTGTGTGTTTCCCCTCAGAAAAGTAGTTAAATCCCAGGCTCTGAGTCTCCCTACAAGCAAGACTTCGTTTCAGGTAAGGGCAGTCACCTTTCAGCTCAAACGAACAACATCGTTCACTGAGCTCACACGTTTCTCATTTTAACAGACAAGCATTGGATGTTAGAGGACCAGTGATTTGTATCAGTTGCAGAAGCAGAGTTGGACTAGATATGGTCTGTAAGTGTAGGAAACACCGTTCTTTTGTTCTCAGCACACTCACGTTTCCTGATGTCTTAGAGATTCTAGAAAGCAAGAGCGTGCTTCTTGTTCTAAAGCAGAGTGTGATCAATGGATGATACAATGCTGTGTGTTTCACTTCAGAAATGGAGTTAAATCCCATGCTCTGGGTCTCCCTACAAGCAAGACTTCGTTTCAGGTAAGGGCAGTCACTATTCAGCTCAAACGAACTACATCGTTCACGGAGCTCACACGTTTCTCATCTTAAAAGACAAGCATTGGATGTTAGAGGACCAGTGCTTTGTATCAGTTTCAGAAGAAGAGTTGGACTAGATATGGTCTGTATGTGTAGCAAACACCGTTCTTTTGTTCTCAGCAACCTCACGTTTCCTCCTGTCTTAGAGACTCTAGAAAGCAAGATCATGCTTCTTGTTCTAAAGCAGAGTGTGAACAATGGATGAGAACACTGCTGTGTGTTTCCCTTCACACATGGAGTTAAATCCCAGTCTCTGAGTCTTCCTACAAGCAAGACTTAAATTCAGGTAAGGGCAGTCACTTTTCTGCTCAAACTAACTACATCGTTCACGAAGCTCACACGTTTCTCATCTTAACTGACAAGCATTGGATGGTAGAGGACCAGTGCTTTGTATCAGTTTCAGAAGAAGAGTTGGACGAGATATGGTCCATATGTGTAGGAAACACCGTTCTTTTGTTCTGGGCACACTCAGATTTCCTGCTGTATTAGAAATTCTAGAAAGCAAGAGCGTACTTCTCGCTCTAAAGCAGAGTGTGATCAATAGATGATTACACTGCTGTGTGTTTTACTTCAGAAATGGAGTTAAATCCCAGGCTCTGAGTCTTCCTACAAGCAAGACTTAAATTCAGGTAAGGGCAGTCACTTTTCTGCTCAAAGTAACTACATCGTTCACGAAGCTCACACATTTCTCATCTTAACTGACAAGCATTGGATGTTAGAGGGTCAGTGCTTTGTATCAGTTTCAGAAGCAGATTTGGACTAGATATGGTCCATATGTGTAGGAAACACAGTTCTTTTGTTCTCAGCACACTCACGTTTCCTGCTGTCTTAGGGCCTTTAGAAAGCAAGAGCGTGCTTCTCGCTCTAAAGCAGAGTGTGATCCATGGATGAAAACTATGCTGTGTGTTTCCCCTCATGAAAAGTAGTTAAATCCCAGGATCTATGTCTTCCTACAAGCAAGACTTCGTTTCATGTAAGGGCAGTCACCTTTCAGCACAAATGAACTACATCATTCACTGAGCTCACACGTTTCTCATTTTAACAGACAAGCATTGGATGTTAGAGGACCAGTGATTTGTATCAGTTTCAGAAGCAGAGTTGGACTAGACATGGTCTGTATGTGTAGGAAACTCCGTTCTTTTGTTCTCAGCACACTATGATTTCCTGCTGGATTAGAGACTCTAGAAAGCAAGAGCGTGCTTCTTGCTCTAAAGCAGAGTGTGATCCATGGATGAGAACTACGCTGTGTGTTTCCCTTCAGAAATGGAGGTAAATCCCAGGCTCTGTGTCTTCCTACAAGCAAGACTTCGTTTCAGGTAAGGGCAGTCACTATTCAGCTCAAACGAACTACATCGTTCACGGAGCTCACACGTTTCTCATCTTAAAAGACAAGCATTGGATGTTAGAGGACCAGTGCTTTGTATCAGTTTCAGAAGAAGAGTTGGACTAGATATGGTCCTTATGTGTAGCAAACACCGTTCTTTTGTTCTCAGCAACCTCACGTTTCCTCCTGTCTTAGAGACTCTAGAAAGCAAGATCATGCTTCTTGTTCTAAAGCAGAGTGTGAACAATGGATGAGAACACTGCTGTGTGTTTCCCTTCACACATGGAGTTAAATCCCAGGCTCTGAGTCTTCCTACAAGCAAGACTTCGTTTCAGGTAAGGGCAGTCACTTTTCTGCTCAAACGAACTACATGGTTCACAAAACACTCACGTTTCTCATCTTAACTGACAAGCATTGGATGTTAGAGGACCAGTGCTTTGTATCAGTTTCAGAAGAAGAGTTGGACTAGATATGGTCCGTATGTGTAGGAAACACAGTTCTTTTGTTCTCAGCACACTCACGTTTCCTGCTGTCTTAGAGACTCTAGAAAGCAAGAGCGTGCTTCTCGCTCTAAAGCAGACTGTGATCCATGGATGAGAACTATGCTGTGTGTTTCCCTTCAGAAAAGTAGTTAAATCCCAGGATCTATGTCTTCCTACAAGTAAGACTTCGTTTCATGTAAGGGCAGACACCTTTCAGCTCAAACGAACTACATCGTTTACTGAGCTCACACGTTTCTCATTTTAACAGACAAGCATTGGATGTTAGAGGACCAGTGATTTGTATCAGTTTCAGAAGCAGAGTTGGACTAGATGTGGTCTGTCTGTGTAGGAAACACCGTTCTTTTGTTCTCAGCACACTCACGTTTCCTGCTCTATTAGAGACTCTAGAAAGCAAGAGCGTGCTTCTAGTTCTAAAGCAGAGTGTCAACAATGGATGAGACAATGCAGTGTGTTTCACTTCAGAAATCGAGTTAAATCCCAGGCTCTGAGTCTCCCTACAAGCAAGACTTCGTTTCAGGTAAGGGCAGTCACTTTTCTGCTCAAAGGAACTACATCATTCACGAAGCTCACACGTTTCTCATCTTAACTGACAAGCATTGGATGTTAGAGGACCAGTGCATTGTATCAGTTTCAGAAGAAGATTTGGACTACATATAGTCCGTATGTGTAGGAAACACCGTTCTTTTGTTCTGGGCACACTCAGATTTCCTGCTGTATTAGAAATTCTAGAAAGCAAGAGCGTGCTTCTCGCTCTAAAGCAGAGTGTGATCAATGGATGATTACACTGCTGTGTGTTTTACTTCAGAAATGGAGTTAAATCCCAAGCTCTGAGTCTTCCTACAAGCAAGACTTAAATTCAGGTAAGGGCAGTCACTTTTCTGCTCAAACTAACTACATCGTTCACGAAGCTCACACATTTCTCATCTTAACTGACAAGCATTGGATGTTAGAGGGTCAGTGCTTTGTATCAGTTTCAGAAGAAGAGTTAGACTAGATATGGTCTATATGTGTAGGAAACACCGTTCTTTTGTTCTGGGCACTCTCAGATTTCCTGCTGTCCTAGAGAATCTAGAAAGCAATAGCGTGCTTCTTGTTCTAAAGCAGAGTGTGATCCATGGATGAGAACTATGCTGTGTGTTTCCCTTCAGAAATGGACTTAAATCCCAGGCTCTGTGTCTTACTACAAGCAAGACTTCGTTTCAGGTAAGGGCAGTCACTTTTCAGTTCAAAGGAACTACATCATTCACAAAGCTCACACGTTTCTCATCTTAACTGACAAGCAGTGGATGTTAGAGGACCAGTGCATTCTATCAGTTTCAGAAGAAGATTTGGACTACATATAGTCCGTATGTGTAGGTAACACCGTTCTTTTGTTCTGGGCACACTCAGATTTCCTGCTGTCTTAGAGACTCTAGAAAGCGAGAGTGTGCTTCTTGCTCTAAAGCAGAGTGTGATCCATGGATGAGAACTATGCTGTGTGCTTGACTTCAGAAATGGAGTTAAATCCCAGGCTCTGAGTCTTCCTAGAGGCAAGTCTTTGTTTCAGGTAAGGGCAGTCACTTTTCTGCTAATCGAACTACATCGTTCATGAAGCTCAAACCTTCTCATCTTAACTGACAAGCATTGGATGTTAGTTGGTCAGTGCTTTGTATCAGTTTCAGAAGCAGATTTGTACTACATATGGTCCATATGTGTAGGAAACACCGTTCTTTTGTTCCGGGCACACTCAGATTTCCTGCTGTATTAGAGACTCTACAAAGCAAGAGTGTGCTTCTCGCTCTAAAGCAGAGTGTGATCCATGGATGAGAACTATGCTGTGTGTTTCCCTTCAGAAATGGACTTAAATCCCAGGCTCTGTGTCTTACTACAAGCAAGACTTCGTTTCAGGTAAGGGCAGTCACTTTTCTGCTCAAATGAACTACATCATTCACGAAGCTCACACGTTTCTCATCTTAATTGACAAGCATTGGATGTTAGAGGACCAGTGCTTTGTATCAGTTTCAGAAGAAGATTTGGACTACATATAGTCTGTATGTGTCCGAAACACCGTTCTTTTGTTCTGGGCACAATCAGATTTCCTGCTCTATTAGAGACTCTAGAAAGCAAGAGCGTGCTTCTTGCTCTAAAGCAGAGTGTTATCCACTGATGAGAACTATGCTGTATGTTTCCCTTCAGAAATGGAGTTAAATCCCAGACTCTGTGTCTTCCTACAGGCAAGACTTCGTTTCAGGTAAGGGCAGTCACTTTTCAGCTCAAACGAACTACATCGTTCACTGAGCTCACACATTTCACATCTTAACAGACAAGCATTGGATGTTAGAGGACCAGTGCTTTGTATCAGTTTCAGAAGCAGAGTTGGACTAGATATTGTCCGTATGTGTAGGAAACACCGTTCTTTTGTTCTTAGCACACTCACGTATCCTGCTGTCTTAGAGACTCTAGAAAGCAAGAGCGTGCTTCTTGTTCTAAAGCACAGTGTGATCAATGGATGATACAATGCTGTGTGTTTCACTTCAGAAATGGAGTTAAATCCCATGCTCTGGGTCTGCCTACAAGCAAGACTTAAATTCAGGTAAGGGCAGTCACTTTTCTGCTCAAAGGAACTACATCGTTCACGAAGCTCACACGTTTCTCATCTTAACTGACAAGCATTGGATGTTAGAGGGTCAGTGCTTTGTATCAGTTTCAGAAGCAGATTTGGACTACATATGGTCCATTTGTGTAGGAAACACAGTTCTTTTGTTCTCAGCACACTCACGTTTCCTGCTGTCTTAGAGACTCTAGAAAGCAAGAGCGTGCTTCTCGCTCTAAAGCAGACTGTGATCCATGGATGAGAACTATGCTGTGTGTTTCCCTTCAGAAAAGTAGTTAAATCCCAGGATCTATGTCTTCCTACAAGTAAGACTTCGTTTCATGTAAGGGCAGACACCTTTCAGCTCAAACGAACTACATCGTTTACTGAGCTCACACGTTTCTCATTTTAACAGACAAGCATTGGATGTTAGAGGACCAGTGATTTGTATCAGTTTCAGAAGCAGAGTTGGACTAGATGTGGTCTGTCTGTGTAGGAAACACCGTTCTTTTGTTCTCAGCACACTCACGTTTCCTGCTCTATTAGAGACTCTAGAAAGCAAGAGCATGCTTCTAGTTCTAAAGCAGAGTGTCAACAATGGATGAGACAATGCAGTGTGTTTCACTTCAGAAATGGAGTTCAATCCCAGGCTCTGAGTCTCCCTACAAGCAAGACTTCGTTTCAGGTAAGGGCAGTCAGTTTTCAGCTCAAAAGAACTACATCGTTCACAGAGCTCACACGTTTCTCATCTTAACAGACAAGCATTGGATGTTAGAGGACCAGTGCATTGTATCAGTTTCAGAAGAAGATTTGGACTACATATAGTCTGTATGTGTCCGAAACACCGTTCTTTTGTTCTGGGCACAATCAGATTTCCTGCTCTATTAGAGACTCTAGAAAGCAAGAGCGTGCTTCTTGCTCTAAAGCAGAGTGTTATCCACTGATGAGAACTATGCTGTATGTTTCCCTTCAGAAATGGAGTTAAATCCCACACTCTGTGTCTTCCTACAGGCAAGACTTCGTTTCAGGTAAGGGCAGTCACTTTTCAGCTCAAACGAACTACATCGTTCCCTGAGCACACACATTTCTCATCTTAACAGACAAGCATTGGATGTTAGAGGACCAGTGCTTTGTATCAGTTTCAGAAGCAGAGTTGGACTAGATATTGTCCGTATGTGTAGGAAACACCGTTCTTTTGTTCTTAGCACACTCACGTTTCCTGCTGTCTTAGAGACTCTAGAAAGCAAGAGCGTGCTTCTTGTTCTAAAGCACAGTGTGATCAATGGATGATACAATGCTGTGTGTTTCACTTCAGAAATGGAGTTAAATCCCATGCTCTGGGTCTCCCTACAAGCAAGACTTCGTTTCAGGTAAGGGCAGTCACTTTTCTGCTCAAATGAACTACATCATTCACGAAGCTCACACGTTTCTCATCTTAACTGACAAGCATTGGATGTTAGAGGGTCAGTGCTTTGTATCAGTTTCAGAAGCAGACTTGGAATACATATGGTCCATTTGTGTAGGAAACACCGTTCTTTTGTTCTGGGCACACTATGATTTCCTGCTGGATTAGAGACTCTAGAAAGCAAGAGCGTGCTTCTTGCTCTAAAGCAGAGTGTGAACAATGGATGAGAACACTGCTGTGTGTTTCCCTTCACACATGGAGTTAAATCCCAGGCTCTGAGTCTTCCTACAAGCAAGACTTAAATTCAAGTAAGGGCAGACACTTTTCTGCTCAGACTAACTACATCGTTCACGAAGCTCACACGTTTCTCATCTTAACTGACAAGCATTGGATGGTAGAGGACCAGTGCTTTGTATGAGTTTCAGAAGAAGAGTTGGACGAGATATGGTCCATATGTGTAGGAAACACCGTTCTTTTGTTCTGGGCACACTCAGATTTCCTGCTGTATTAGAAATTCTAGAAAGCAAGAGCGTACTTCTCGCTCTAAAGCAGAGTGTGATCAATAGATGATTACACTGCTGTGTGTTTTACTTCAGAAATGGAGTTAAATCCCAGGCTCTGAGTCTTCCTACAAGCAAGACTTAAATTCAGGTAAGGGCAGTCACTTTTCTGCTCAAAGTAACTACATCGTTCACGAAGCTCACACATTTCTCATCTTAACTGACAAGCATTGGATGTTAGAGGGTCAGTGCTTTGTATCAGTTTCAGAAGCAGATTTGGACTAGATATGGTCCATATGTGTAGGAAACACCGTTCTTTTGTTCTCAGCACACTCACGTTTCCTGCTGTCTTTGGGCCTTTAGAAAGCAAGAGCGTGCTTCTCGCTCTAAAGCAGAGTGTGATCCATGGATGAAAACTATGCTGTGTGTTTCCCCTCATGAAAAGTAGTTAAATCCCAGGATCTATGTCTTCCTACAAGCAAGACTTCGTTTCATGTAAGGGCAGTCACCTTTCAGCACAAATGAACTACATCATTCACTGAGCTCACACGTTTCTCATTTTAACAGACAAGCATTGGATGTTAGAGGACCAGTGATTTGTATCAGTTTCAGAAGCAGAGTTGGACTAGATGTGGTCTGTATGTTTAGGAAACTCCGTTCTTTTGTTCTCAGCACAACCACGTTTCCTGCTGTCTTAGAGACTCTAGAAAGCAAGAGCGTGCTTCTTGTTCTAAAGCACAGTGTGATCAATGGATGATACAATGCTGTGTGTTTCACTTCAGAAATGGAGTTAAATCCCATGCTCTGGGTCTTCCTACAAGCAAGACTTCGTTTCAGGTAAGGGCAGTCACTTTTCTGCTCAAAGGAACTACATCGTTCACGAAGCTCACACGTTTCTCATCTTAACTGACAAGCATTGGATGTTAGAGGGTCAGTGCTTTGTATCAGTTTCAGAAGCAGATTTGGACTACATATGGTCCATTTGTGTAGGAAACACCGTTCTTTTGTTCTGGGCACACTATGATTTCCTGCTGGATTAGAGACTCTAGAAAGCAAGAGCGTGCTTCTTGCTCTAAAGCAGAGTGTGATCCATGGATGAGAACTACGCTGCGTGTTTCCCTTCAGAAATGGAGTTAAATCCCAGGCTCTGTGTCTTCCTACAAGCAAGACTTCGTTTCAGGTAAGGGCAGTCACTATTCAGCTCAAACGAACTACATCGTTCACGGAGCTCACACGTTTCTCATCTTAAAAGACAAGCATTGGATGTTAGAGGACCAGTGCATTGTATCAGTTTCAGAAGAAGATTTGGACTACATATAGTCTGTATGTGTCCGAAACACCGTTCTTTTGTTCTGGGCACAATCAGATTTCCTGCTCTATTAGAGACTCTAGAAAGCAAGAGCGTGCTTCTTGCTCTAAAGCAGAGTGTTATCCACTGATGAGAACTATGCTGTATGTTTCCCTTCAGAAATGGAGTTAAATCCCACACTCTGTGTCTTCCTACAGGCAAGACTTCGTTTCAGGTAAGGGCAGTCACTTTTCAGCTCAAACGAACTACATCGTTCACTGAGCTCACACATTTCTCATCTTAACAGACAAGCATTGGATGTTAGAGGACCAGTGCTTTGTATCAGTTTCAGAAGCAGAGTTGGACTAGATATTGTCCGTATGTGTAGGAAACACCGTTCTTTTGTTCTTAGCACACTCACGTTTCCTGCTGTCTTAGAGACTCTAGAAAGCAAGAGCGTGCTTCTTGTTCTAAAGCACAGTGTGATCAATGGATGATACAATGCTGTGTGTTTCACTTCAGAAATGGAGTTAAATCCCATGCTCTGGGTCTCCCTACAAGCAAGACTTCGTTTCAGGTAAGGGCAGTCACTTTTCTGCTCAAATGAACTACATCATTCACGAAGCTCACACGTTTCTCATCTTAACTGACAAGCATTGGATGTTAGAGGGTCAGTGCTTTGTATCAGTTTCAGAAGCAGACTTGGAATACATATGGTCCATTTGTGTAGGAAACACCGTTCTTTTGTTCTGGGCACACTATGATTTCCTGCTGGATTAGAGACTCTAGAAAGCAAGAGCGTGCTTCTTGCTCTAAAGCAGAGTGTGAACAATGGATGAGAACACTGCTGTGTGTTTCCCTTCACACATGGAGTTAAATCCCAGGCTCTGAGTCTTCCTACAAGCAAGACTTAAATTCAAGTAAGGGCAGTCACTTTTCTGCTCAAACTAACTACATCGTTCACGAAGCTCACACGTTTCTCATCTTAACTGACAAGCATTGGATGGTAGAGGACCAGTGCTTTGTATGAGTTTCAGAAGAAGAGTTGGACGAGATATGGTCCATATGTGTAGGAAACACCGTTCTTTTGTTCTGGGCACACTCAGATTTCCTGCTGTATTAGAAATTCTAGAAAGCAAGAGCGTACTTCTCGCTCTAAAGCAGAGTGTGATCAATAGATGATTACACTGCTGTGTGTTTTACTTCAGAAATGGAGTTAAATCCCAGGCTCTGAGTCTTCCTACAAGCAAGACTTAAATTCAGGTAAGGGCAGTCACTTTTCTGCTCAAAGTAACTACATCGTTCACGAAGCTCACACATTTCTCATCTTAACTGACAAGCATTGGATGTTAGAGGGTCAGTGCTTTGTATCAGTTTCAGAAGCAGATTTGGACTAGATATGGTCCATATGTGTAGGAAACACCGTTCTTTTGTTCTCAGCACACTCACGTTTCCTGCTGTCTTTGGGCCTTTAGAAAGCAAGAGCGTGCTTCTCGCTCTAAAGCAGAGTGTGATCCATGGATGAAAACTATGCTGTGTGTTTCCCCTCATGAAAAGTAGTTAAATCCCAGGATCTATGTCTTCCTACAAGCAAGACTTCGTTTCATGTAAGGGCAGTCACCTTTCAGCACAAATGAACTACATCATTCACTGAGCTCACACGTTTCTCATTTTAACAGACAAGCATTGGATGTTAGAGGACCAGTGATTTGTATCAGTTTCAGAAGCAGAGTTGGACTAGATGTGGTCTGTATGTTTAGGAAACTCCGTTCTTTTGTTCTCAGCACAACCACGTTTCCTGCTGTCTTAGAGACTCTAGAAAGCAAGAGCGTGCTTCTTGTTCTAAAGCACAGTGTGATCAATGGATGATACAATGCTGTGTGTTTCACTTCAGAAATGGAGTTAAATCCCATGCTCTGGGTCTTCCTACAAGCAAGACTTCGTTTCAGGTAAGGGCAGTCACTTTTCTGCTCAAAGGAACTACATCGTTCACGAAGCTCACACGTTTCTCATCTTAACTGACAAGCATTGGATGTTAGAGGGTCAGTGCTTTGTATCAGTTTCAGAAGCAGATTTGGACTACATATGGTCCATTTGTGTAGGAAACACCGTTCTTTTGTTCTGGGCACACTATGATTTCCTGCTGGATTAGAGACTCTAGAAAGCAAGAGCGTGCTTCTTGCTCTAAAGCAGAGTGTGATCCATGGATGAGAACTACGCTGCGTGTTTCCCTTCAGAAATGGAGTTAAATCCCAGGCTCTGTGTCTTCCTACAAGCAAGACTTCGTTTCAGGTAAGGGCAGTCACTATTCAGCTCAAATGAACTACATCGTTCACGGAGCTCACACGTTTCTCATCTTAAAAGACAAGCATTGGATGTTAGAGGACCAGTGCTTTGTATCAGTTTCAGAAGAAGAGTTGGACTAGATATGGTCCGTATGTGTAGCAAACACCGTTCTTTTGTTCTCAGCAACCTCACGTTTCCTCCTGTCTTAGAGACTCTAGAAAGCAAGATCATGCTTCTTGTTCTAAAGCAGAGTGTGAACAATGGATGAGAACACTGCTGTGTGTTTCCCTTCACACATGGAGTTAAATCCCAGGCTCTGAGTCTTCCTACAAGCAAGACTTCGTTTCAGGTAAGTGTAGTCACTTTTCTGCTCAAACGAACTACATCTTTCACGAAGCTCACACGTTTCTCATCTTAACTGACGAGCATTGGATGTTGGAGGACCAGTGCATTCTATCAGTTTCAGAAGAAGATTTGGATTACAGATAGTCCTTATGTGTAGGAAACACCGTTCTTTTGTTCTGGGCACACTCAGCTTTCATGCTGTATTAGAGACTCTAGAAAGCAAGAGCGTGCCTCTCGCTCTATAGCAGAGTGTGATCCATGGATGAGAACTATGCTGTGTGTTTCCCTTCAGAAATGGACTTAAATCCCAGGCTCTGAGTCTTCCTCCAAGCAAGACTTCGTTTCAGGTAAGGGCAGTCACTTTTCTGCACAAACGAACTACATCGTTCACAAAACACTCACGTTTCTCATCTTAACTGACAAGCATTGGATGTTAGAGGACCAGTGCTTTGTAGCAGATTCAGAAGAAGAGTTGGACTAGATATGGTCCGTATGTGTAGGAAACACAGTTCTTTTGTTCTCAGCACACTCACGTTTCCTGCTGTCTTAGAGACTCTAGAAAGCAAGAGCGTGCTTCTCGCTCTAAAGCAGACTGTGATCCATGGATGAGAACTATGCTGTGTGTTTCCCTTCAGAAAAGTAGTTAAATCCCAGGATCTATGTCTTCCTACAAGTAAGACTTCGTTTCATGTAAGGGCAGACACCTTTCAGCTCAAACGAACTACATCGTTTACTGAGCTCACACGTTTCTCATTTTAACAGACAAGCATTGGATGTTAGAGGACCAGTGATTTGTATCAGTTTCAGAAGCAGAGTTGGACTAGATGTGGTCTGTATGTGTAGGAAACACCGTTCTTTTGTTCTCAGCACACTCACGTTTCCTGCTCTATTAGAGACTCTAGAAAGCAAGAGCGTGCTTCTAGTTCTAAAGCAGAGTGTCAACAATGGATGAGACAATGCAGTGTGTTTCACTTCAGAAATCGAGTTAAATCCCAGGCTCTGAGTCTCCCTACAAGCAAGACTTCGTTTCAGGTAAGGGCAGTCACTTTTCTGCTCAAAGGAACTACATCATTCACGAAGCTCACACGTTTCTCATCTTAACTGACAAGCATTGGATGTTAGAGGACCAGTGCATTGTATCAGTTTCAGAAGAAGATTTGGACTACATATAGTCCGTATGTGTAGGAAACACCGTTCTTTTGTTCTGGGCACACTCAGATTTCCTGCTGTATTAGAAATTCTAGAAAGCAAGAGCGTGCTTCTCGCTCTAAAGCAGAGTGTGATCAATGGATGATTACACTGCTGTGTGTTTTACTTCAGAAATGGAGTTAAATCCCAGGCTCTGAGTCTTCCTACAAGCAAGACTTCATTTCAGGTAAGGGCAGTCACTTTTCTGCTCAAACTAACTAAATCGTTCACGAAGCTCACCCATTTCTCATCTTAACTGACAAGCATTGGATGTTAGAGGGTCAGTGCTTTGTATCAGTTTCAGAAGAAGAGTTGGACTAGATATGGTCTATATGTGTAGGAAACACCGTTCTTTTGTTCTGGGCACACTCAGATTTCCTGCTGTCCTAGAGAATCTAGAAAGCAATAGCGTGCTTCTTGTTCTAAAGCAGAGTGTGATCCATGGATGAGAACTATGCTGTGTGTTTCCCTTCAGAAATGGACTTAAATCCCAGGCTCTGTGTCTTACTACAAGCAAGACTTCGTTTCAGGTAAGGGCAGTCACTTTTCAGTTCAAAGGAACTACATCATTCACAAAGCTCACACGTTTCTCATCTTAACTGACAAGCAGTGGATGTTAGAGGACCAGTGCATTCTATCAGTTTCAGAAGAAGATTTGGACTACATATAGTCCGTATGTGTAGGAAACACCGTTCTTTTGTTCTGGGCACACTCAGATTTCCTGCTGTCTTAGAGACTCTAGAAAGCAAGAGTGTGCTTCTTGCTCTAAAGCAGAGTGTGATCCATGGATGAGAACTATGCTGTGTCCTTGACTTCAGAAATGGAGTTAAATCCCAGGCTCTGAGTCTTCCTAGAGGCAAGTCTTTGTTTCAGGTATGGGCAGTCACTTTTCTGCTAAACGAACTACATCGTTCATGAAGCTCAAACGTTCTCATCTTAACTGACAAGCATTGGATGTTAGTTGGTCAGTGCTTTGTATCAGTTTCAGAAGCAGATTTGGACTACATATGGTCCATATGTGTAGGAAACACCGTTCTTTTGTTCCGGGCACACTCAGATTTCCTGCTGTATTAGAGACTCTACAAAGCAAGAGTGTGCTTCTCGCTCTAAAGCAGAGTGTGATCCATGGATGAGAACTATGCTGTGTGTTTCCCTTCAGAAATGGACTTAAATCCCAGGCTCTGTGTCTTACTACAAGCAAGACTTCGTTTCAGGTAAGGGCAGTCACTTTTCTGCTCAAATGAACTACATCATTCACGAAGCTCACACGTTTCTCATCTTAATTGACAAGCATTGGATGTTAGAGGACCAGTGCTTTGTATCAGTTTCAGAAGAAGAGTTGAACTAGATATGGTCCATATGTGTAGGAAACACCGTTCTTTTGTTCTGGGCACACTCAGATTTCCTGCTGTCTTAGAGAATCTAGAAAGCAATAGCGTGCTTCTTGTTCTAAAGCAGAGTGTGATCAATGGATGAGAAAATGCTGTGTGTTTCACTTCAGAAATGGACTTAAATCCCAGGCTCTGTGTCTTACTACAAGCAATACTTCGTTTCAGGTAAGGGCAGTCACTTTTCTGCTCAAATGAACTACATCATTCACGAAGCTCACACGTTTCTCATCTTAATTGACAAGCATTGGATGGTAGAGGACCAGTGCTTTGTATCACTTTCAGAAGAAGAGTTGGACTAGATATGGTCCATATGTGTAGGAAACACCGTTTTTTTGTACTGGGCACACTCAGATTTCCTGCTGTATTAGAAATTCCAGAAAGCAAGAGCGTGCTTCTCGCTCTAAAGCAGACTGTGATCAATGGATCATTACACTGCTGTGTGTTTTACTTCAGAAATGGAGTTAAATCCCAGGCTCTGAGTCTTCCTACAAGCAAGACTTAAATTCAGGTAAGGGCAGTCACTTTTCTGCTCAAACTAACTACATCGTTCACGAAGCTCACACATTTCTCATCTTAACTGACAAGCATTGGATGTTAGAGGGTCAGTGCTTTGTATCAGTTTCAGAAGCAGATTTGGACTAGATATGGTCCATATGTGTAGGAAACACCGTTCATTTGTTCTCAGCACACTCACGTTTCCTGCTGTCTTAGGGCCTTTAGAAAGCAAGAGCGTGCTTCTCGCTCTAAAGCAGAGTGTGATCCATGGATGAAAACTATGCTGTGTGTTTCCCCTCAGAAAAGTAGTTAAATCCCAGGATCTATGTCTTCCTACAAGCAAGACTTCGTTTCATGTAAGGGCAGTCACCTTTCAGCTCAAATGAACTACATCGTTCACTGAGCTCACACGTTTCTCATTTTAACAGACAAGCATTGGATGTTAGAGGACCAGTGCTTTGTATCAGTTTCAGAAGCAGAGTTGGACTAGATATTGTCCGTATGTGTAGGAAACACTGTTCTTTTGTTCTCAGCACACTCACGTTTCCTGCTGTCTTAGAGACTCTAGAAAGCAAGAGCGTGCTTCTTGTTATAAAGCAGAGTGTCAACAATGGATGAGACAATGCAGTGTGTTTCACTTCAGAAATGGAGTTAAATCCCAGGCTCTGAGTCTCCCTACAAGCAAGACTTCGTTTCAGGTAAGGGCAGTCACTTTTCTGCTCAAACAAACTACATCGTTCATGAAGCCCACACGTTTCTCATCTTAACTGACAAGCATAGGATGTTAGATGGTCAGTGCTTTGTATCAGTTTCAGAAGCAGATTTGGACTACATATGGTCCATATGTGTAGGAAACACCGTTCTTTTGTTCCGGGCACACTCAGATTTCCTGCTGTCTTAGAGACTCTACAAAGCAAGAGTGTGCTTCTCGCTCTAAAGCAGAGTGTGATCCATGGATGAGAACTATGCTGTGTGTTTCCCTTCAGAAATGGACTTAAATCCCAGGCTCTGTGTCTTACTACAAGCAAGACTTCGTTTAAGGTAAGGGCATTCACTTTTCTGCTCAAATGTACTACATCATTCACGAAGCTCACACGTTTCTCATCTTAATTGACAAGCATTGGATGTTAGAGAACCAGTACTTTGTATCAGTTTCAGAAGAAGAGTTGGACTAGATATGGTCTATATGTGTAGGAAACACCGTTCTTTTGTTCTGGGCACACTCAGATTTCCTGCTGTCCTAGAGAATCTAGAAAGCAATAGCGTGCTTGTTGTTCTAAAGCAGAGTGTGATCAATGGATGAGACAATGCTGTGTGTTTCACTTCAGAAATGGAGTTAAATCCCAGGCTATGTGTCTTCCTACAGGCAAGACTTCATTTCAGGAATTGGCTGTCACTTTTCAGCTCAAAAGAACTACATCGTTCACTGAGCTCACACATTTCTCATCTTAACTGACAAGCATTGGATGTTAGAGGACCAGTGCTTTGTATCAGTTTCAGAAGCAGAGTTGGACTAGATATTGTCTGTATGTGTAGGAAACACCGTTCATTTGTTCTCAGCACACTCACGTTTCCTGCTGTCTTAGAGACTCTAGAAAGCAAGAGCGTGCTTCTTGTTCTAAAGCAGAGTGTCATCAATGGATGAGACAATGCAGTTTGTTTCACATCAGAAATGGAGTTAAATCCCAGGCTCTGAGTCTCCCTACAAGCAAGACTTCGTTTCAGGTAAGGGCAGTCACTTTTCTGCTCAAAGGAACTACATTGTTCACGAAGCTCACACGTTTCTCATCTTAACTGACAAGCATTGGATGATAGAGGACCAGTGCATTGTTCAGGTTCAGAAGAAGATTTGGACTACATATAGTCCGTATGTGTAGGAAACACCGTTCTTTTGTTCTGGGCACAATCAGATTTCCTGCTGTATTAGATACTCTAGAAAGCAAGAGCGTGCTTCTTGCTCTAAAGCAGATTGTGATCCATGGATGAGAACTATGCTGTGTGTTTCACTTCAGAAATGGACTTAAATCCCAGGCTCTGTGTCTTACTACAAGCAAGACTTCGTTTCAGGTAAGCGCAGTCACTCTTCTGCTCAAATGAACTACATCATTCACGAAGCTCACACGTTTCTCATCTTAATTGACAAGCATTGGATGGTAGAGGACCAGTACTTTGTATCAGTTTCAGAAGAAGAGTTGGACTAGATATGGTCCATATGTGTAGGAAACACCGTTCTTTTGTTCTGGGCACACTCAGATTTCCTGCTGTATTAGAAATTCTAGAAAGCAAGAGCGTGCTTCTCGCTCTAAAGCAGAGTGTGATCAATGGATGATTACACTGCTGTGTGTTTTACTTCAGAAATGGAGTTAAATCCCAGGCTCTGACTCTTTCTACAAGCAATACTTAAATTCAGGTAAGGGCAGTCACTTTTCTGCTCAAACTAACTACATCGTTCACGAAGCTCACACATTTCTCATCTTAACTGACAAGCATTGGATGTTAGAGGGTCAGTGCTTTGTATCAGTTTCAGAAGAAGAGTTGGACTAGATATGGTCTATATGTGTAGGAAACACCGTTCTTTTGTTCTGGGCACACTCAGATTTCCTGCTGTCCTAGAGAATCTAGAAAGCAATAGCGTGCTTCTTGTTCTAAAGCAGAGTGTGATCCATGGATGAGAACTATGCTGTGTGTTTCCCTCAGAAGTGGACTTAAATCCCAGGCTCTGTGTCTTACTACAAGCAAGACTTCATTTCAGGTAAGGGCAGTCACTTTTCAGTTCAAAGGAACTACATCATTCACATAGCTCACACGTTTCTCATCTTAACTGACAAGCAGTGGATGTTAGAGGACCAGTGCATTCTATCAGTTTCAGAAGAAGATTTGGACTACATATAGTCCGTATGTGTAGGAAACACCATTCTTTTGTTCTGGGCACACTCAGATTTCCTGCTTAATAGAGACTCTAGAAAGCAAGAGTGTGCTTCTTGCTCTAAAGCAGAGTGTGATCCATGGATGAGAACTATGCTGTGTGCTTGACTTCAGAAATGGAGTTAAATCCCAGGCTCTGAGTCTTCCTAGAGGCAAGTCTTTGTTTCAGGTAAGGGCAGTCACTTTTCTCCTAAACGAACTACATCGTTCATGAAGCTCAAACGTTCTCATCTTAACTGACAAGTATTGGATGTTAGTTGGTCAGTGCTTTGTATCAGTTTCAGAAGCAGATTTGGACTACATATGGTCCATATGTGTAGGAAACACCGTTCTTTTGTTCCGGGCACACTCAGATTTCCTGCTGTCTTAGAGACTCTACAAAGCAAGAGTGTGCTTCTCGCTCTAAAGCAGAGTGTGATCCATGGATGAGAACTATGCTGTGTGTTTCCCTTCAGAAATGGACTTAAATCCCAGGCTCTGTGTCTTACTACAAGCAAGACTTCGTTTCAGGTAAGGGCAGTCAGTTTTCAGCTCAAAAGAACTACATCGTTCACTGAGCTCACACGTTTCTCATCTTAACAGACAAGCATTGGATGTTAGAGGACCAGTGCATTGTATCAGTTTCAGAAGAAGATTTGGACTACATATAGTCCATATGTGTCGGAAACACCGTTCTTTTGTTCTGGGCACAATCAGATTTCCTGCACTATTAGAGACTCTAGAAAGCAAGAGCGTGCTTCTTGCTCTAAAGCAGAGTGTTATCCACTGATGAGAACTATGCTGTATGTTTCCCTTCAGAAATGGAGTTAAATCCCAGACTCTGTGTCTTCCTACAGGCAAGACTTCGTTTCAGGTAAGGGCAGTCACTTTTCAGCTCAAACGAACTACATCGTTCACTGAGCTCACACATTTCCCATCTTAACAGACAAGCATTGGATGTTAGAGGACCAGTGCTTTGTATCAGTTTCAGAAGCAGAGTTGGACTAGATATTGTCCATATGTGTAGGAAACACCGTTCTTTTGTTCTTAGCACACTCACGTTTCCTGCTGTCTTAGAGACTCTAGAAAGCAAGAGCGTGCTTCTTGCTCTAAAGCAGAGTGTGATCCATGGATGAGAACTATGCTGTGTGTTTTACTTCAGAAATGGACTTAAATCCCAGGCTCTGTGTCTTACTACAAGCAATACTTCGTTTCAGGTAAGGACAGTCACTTTTCTGCTCAAATGAACTCCATCATTCACGAAGCTCACCTGTTTCTCATCTTAATTGACAAGCATTGGATGGTAGAGGACCAGTGCTTTGTATCACTTTCAGAAGAAGAGTTTGACTAGATATGGTCCATATGTGTAGGAAACACCGTTTTTTTGTACTGGGCACACTCAGATTTCCTGCTGTATTAGAAATTCCAGAAAGCAAGAGCGTGCTTCTCGCTCTAAAGCAGACTGTGATCACTGGATGATTACACTGCTGTGTGTTTTACTTCAGAAATGGAGTTAAATCCCAGGCTCTGAGTCTTCCTACAAGCAAGACTTAAATTCAGGTAAGGGCAGTCACTTTTCTGCTCAAACTAACTAAATCGTTCATGAAGCTCACACATTTCTCATCTTAACTGACAAGCATTGGATGTTAGAAGGTCAGTGCTTTGTATCAGTTTCAGAAGAAGAGTTGGACTAGATATGGTCTATATGTGTAGGAAACACCGTTCTTTTGTTCTGGGCACACTCAGATTTCCTGCTGTCCTAGAGAATCTAGAAAGCAATAGCGTGCTTCTTGTTCTAAAGCAGAGTGTGATCCATGGATGAGAACTATGCTGTGTGTTTCCCTTCAGAAATGGACTTAAATCCCAGGCTCTGTGTCTTACTACAAGCAAGACTTCGTTTCAGGTAAGGGCAGTCACTTTTCAGTTCAAAGGAACTACATCATTCACAAAGCTCACACGTTTCTCATCTTAACTGACAAGCAGTGGATGTTAGAGGACCAGTGCATTCTATCAGTTTCAGAAGAAGATTTGGACTACATATAGTCCGTATGTGTAGGAAACACCGTTCTTTTGTTCTGGGCACACTCAGATTTCCTGCTGTCTTAGAGACTCTAGAAAGCAAGAGTGTGCTTCTTGCTCTAAAGCAGAGTGTGATCCATGGATGAGAACTATGCTGTGTGCTTGACTTCAGAAATGGAGTGAAATCCCAGGCTCTGAGTTTTCCTAGAGGCAAGTCTTTGTTTCAGGTAAGGGCAGTCACTTTTCTGCTAAAAGAACTACATCGTTCATGAAGCTCAAACGTTCTCATCTTAACTGACAAGCATTGGATGTTAGTTGGTCAGTGCTTTGTATCAGTTTCAGAAGCAGATTTGGACTACATATGGTCCATATGTGTAGGAAACACCGTTCTTTTGTTCCGGGCACACTCAGATTTCCTGCTGTATTAGAGACTCTACAAAGCAAGAGTGTGCTTCTCGCTCTAAAGCAGAGTGTGATCCATGGATGAGAACTATGCTGTGTGTTTCCCTTCAGAAATGGACTTAAATCCCAGGCTCTGTGTCTTACTACAAGCAAGACTTCGTTTCAGGTAAGGGCAGTCACTTTTCTGCTCAAATGAACTACATCATTCACGAAGCTCACACGTTTCTCATCTTAATTGACAAGCATTGGATGTTAGAGGACCAGTGCTTTGTATCAGTTTCAGAAGAAGAGTTGAACTAGATATGGTCCATATGTGTAGGAAACACCGTTCTTTTGTTCTGGGCACACTCAGATTTCCTGCTGTCTTAGAGAATCTAGAAAGCAATAGCGTGCTTCTTGTTCTAAAGCAGAGTGTGATCAATGGATGAGAAAATGCTGTGTGTTTCACTTCAGAAATGGACTTAAATCCCAGGCTCTGTGTCTTACTACAAGCAATACTTCGTTTCAGGTAAGGGCAGTCACTTTTCTGCTCAAATGAACTACATCATTCACGAAGCTCACACGTTTCTCATCTTAATTGACAAGCATTGGATGGTAGAGGACCAGTGCTTTGTATCACTTTCAGAAGAAGAGTTGGACTAGATATGGTCCATATGTGTAGGAAACACCGTTTTTTTGTACTGGGCACACTCAGATTTCCTGCTGTATTAGAAATTCCAGAAAGCAAGAGCGTGCTTCTCGCTCTAAAGCAGACTGTGATCAATGGATCATTACACTGCTGTGTGTTTTACTTCAGAAATGGAGTTAAATCCCAGGCTCTGAGTCTTCCTACAAGCAAGACTTAAATTCAGGTAAGGGCAGTCACTTTTCTGCTCAAACTAACTACATCGTTCACCAAGCTCACACATTTCTCATCTTAACTGACAAGCATTGGATGTTAGAGGGTCAGTGCTTTGTATCAGTTTCAGAAGCAGATTTGGACTAGATATGGTCCATATGTGTAGGAAACACCGTTCATTTGTTCTCAGCACACTCACGTTTCCTGCTGTCTTAGGGCCTTTAGAAAGCAAGAGCGTGCTTCTCGCTCTAAAGCAGAGTGTGATCCATGGATGAAAACTATGCTGTGTGTTTCCCCTCAGAAAAGTAGTTAAATCCCAGGATCTATGTCTTCCTACAAGCAAGACTTCGTTTCATGTAAGGGCAGTCACCTTTCAGCTCAAATGAACTACATCGTTCACTGAGCTCACACGTTTCTCATTTTAACAGACAAGCATTGGATGTTAGAGGACCAGTGCTTTGTATCAGTTTCAGAAGCAGAGTTGGACTAGATATTGTCCGTATGTGTAGGAAACACTGTTCTTTTGTTCTCAGCACACTCACGTTTCCTGCTGTCTTAGAGACTCTAGAAAGCAAGAGCGTGCTTCTTGTTATAAAGCAGAGTGTCAACAATGGATGAGACAATGCAGTGTGTTTCACTTCAGAAATGGAGTTAAATCCCAGGCTCTGAGTCTCCCTACAAGCAAGACTTCGTTTCAGGTAAGGGCAGTCACTTTTCTGCTCAAACAAACTACATCGTTCATGAAGCCCACACGTTTCTCATCTTAACTGACAAGCATAGGATGTTAGATGGTCAGTGCTTTGTATCAGTTTCAGAAGCAGATTTGGACTACATATGGTCCATATGTGTAGGAAACACCGTTCTTTTGTTCCGGGCACACTCAGATTTCCTGCTGTCTTAGAGACTCTACAAAGCAAGAGTGTGCTTCTCGCTCTAAAGCAGAGTGTGATCCATGGATGAGAACTATGCTGTGTGTTTCCCTTCAGAAATGGACTTAAATCCCAGGCTCTGTGTCTTACTACAAGCAAGACTTCGTTTAAGGTAAGGGCATTCACTTTTCTGCTCAAATGTACTACATCATTCACGAAGCTCACACGTTTCTCATCTTAATTGACAAGCATTGGATGTTAGAGAACCAGTACTTTGTATCAGTTTCAGAAGAAGAGTTGGACTAGATATGGTCTATATGTGTAGGAAACACCGTTCTTTTGTTCTGGGCACACTCAGATTTCCTGCTGTCCTAGAGAATCTAGAAAGCAATAGCGTGCTTGTTGTTCTAAAGCAGAGTGTGATCAATGGATGAGACAATGCTGTGTGTTTCACTTCAGAAATGGAGTTAAATCCCAGGCTATGTGTCTTCCTACAGGCAAGACTTCATTTCAGGAATTGGCTGTCACTTTTCAGCTCAAAAGAACTACATCGTTCACTGAGCTCACACATTTCTCATCTTAACTGACAAGCATTGGATGTTAGAGGACCAGTGCTTTGTATCAGTTTCAGAAGCAGAGTTGGACTAGATATTGTCTGTATGTGTAGGAAACACCGTTCATTTGTTCTCAGCACACTCACGTTTCCTGCTGTCTTAGAGACTCTAGAAAGCAAGAGCGTGCTTCTTGTTCTAAAGCAGAGTGTCATCAATGGATGAGACAATGCAGTTTGTTTCACATCAGAAATGGAGTTAAATCCCAGGCTCTGAGTCTCCCTACAAGCAAGACTTCGTTTCAGGTAAGGGCAGTCACTTTTCTGCTCAAAGGAACTACATTGTTCACGAAGCTCACACGTTTCTCATCTTAACTGACAAGCATTGGATGATAGAGGACCAGTGCATTGTTCAGGTTCAGAAGAAGATTTGGACTACATATAGTCCGTATGTGTAGGAAACACCGTTCTTTTGTTCTGGGCACAATCAGATTTCCTGCTGTATTAGATACTCTAGAAAGCAAGAGCGTGCTTCTTGCTCTAAAGCAGATTGTGATCCATGGATGAGAACTATGCTGTGTGTTTCACTTCAGAAATGGACTTAAATCCCAGGCTCTGTGTCTTACTACAAGCAAGACTTCGTTTCAGGTAAGCGCAGTCACTCTTCTGCTCAAATGAACTACATCATTCACGAAGCTCACACGTTTCTCATCTTAATTGACAAGCATTGGATGGTAGAGGACCAGTACTTTGTATCAGGTTCAGAAGAAGAGTTGGACTAGATATGGTCCATATGTGTAGGAAACACCGTTCTTTTGTTCTGGGCACACTCAGATTTCCTGCTGTATTAGAAATTCTAGAAAGCAAGAGCGTGCTTCTCGCTCTAAAGCAGAGTGTGATCAATGGATGATTACACTGCTGTGTGTTTTACTTCAGAAATGGAGTTAAATCCCAGGCTCTGACTCTTTCTACAAGCAATACTTAAATTCAGGTAAGGGCAGTCACTTTTCTGCTCAAACTAACTACATCGTTCACGAAGCTCACACATTTCTCATCTTAACTGACAAGCATTGGATGTTAGAGGGTCAGTGCTTTGTATCAGTTTCAGAAGAAGAGTTGGACTAGATATGGTCTATATGTGTAGGAAACACCGTTCTTTTGTTCTGGGCACACTCAGATTTCCTGCTGTCCTAGAGAATCTAGAAAGCAATAGCGTGCTTCTTGTTCTAAAGCAGAGTGTGATCCATGGATGAGAACTATGCTGTGTGTTTCCCTCAGAAGTGGACTTAAATCCCAGGCTCTGTGTCTTACTACAAGCAAGACTTCATTTCAGGTAAGGGCAGTCACTTTTCAGTTCAAAGGAACTACATCATTCACATAGCTCACACGTTTCTCATCTTAACTGACAAGCAGTGGATGTTAGAGGACCAGTGCATTCTATCAGTTTCAGAAGAAGATTTGGACTACATATAGTCCGTATGTGTAGGAAACACCATTCTTTTGTTCTGGGCACACTCAGATTTCCTGCTTAATAGAGACTCTAGAAAGCAAGAGTGTGCTTCTTGCTCTAAAGCAGAGTGTGATCCATGGATGAGAACTATGCTGTGTGCTTGACTTCAGAAATGGAGTTAAATCCCAGGCTCTGAGTCTTCCTAGAGGCAAGTCTTTGTTTCAGGTAAGGGCAGTCACTTTTCTCCTAAACGAACTACATCGTTCATGAAGCTCAAACGTTCTCATCTTAACTGACAAGTATTGGATGTTAGTTGGTCAGTGCTTTGTATCAGTTTCAGAAGCAGATTTGGACTACATATGGTCCATATGTGTAGGAAACACCGTTCTTTTGTTCCGGGCACACTCAGATTTCCTGCTGTCTTAGAGACTCTACAAAGCAAGAGTGTGCTTCTCGCTCTAAAGCAGAGTGTGATCCATGGATGAGAACTATGCTGTGTGTTTCCCTTCAGAAATGGACTTAAATCCCAGGCTCTGTGTCTTACTACAAGCAAGACTTCGTTTCAGGTAAGGGCAGTCAGTTTTCAGCTCAAAAGAACTACATCGTTCACTGAGCTCACACGTTTCTCATCTTAACAGACAAGCATTGGATGTTAGAGGACCAGTGCATTGTATCAGTTTCAGAAGAAGATTTGGACTACATATAGTCCATATGTGTCGGAAACACCGTTCTTTTGTTCTGGGCACAATCAGATTTCCTGCACTATTAGAGACTCTAGAAAGCAAGAGCGTGCTTCTTGCTCTAAAGCAGAGTGTTATCCACTGATGAGAACTATGCTGTATGTTTCCCTTCAGAAATGGAGTTAAATCCCAGACTCTGTGTCTTCCTACAGGCAAGACTTCGTTTCAGGTAAGGGCAGTCACTTTTCAGCTCAAACGAACTACATCGTTCACTGAGCTCACACATTTCCCATCTTAACAGACAAGCATTGGATGTTAGAGGACCAGTGCTTTGTATCAGTTTCAGAAGCAGAGTTGGACTAGATATTGTCCATATGTGTAGGAAACACCGTTCTTTTGTTCTTAGCACACTCACGTTTCCTGCTGTCTTAGAGACTCTAGAAAGCAAGAGCGTGCTTCTTGCTCTAAAGCAGAGTGTGATCCATGGATGAGAACTATGCTGTGTGTTTTACTTCAGAAATGGACTTAAATCCCAGGCTCTGTGTCTTACTACAAGCAATACTTCGTTTCAGGTAAGGACAGTCACTTTTCTGCTCAAATGAACTACATCATTCACGAAGCTCACCTGTTTCTCATCTTAATTGACAAGCATTGGATGGTAGAGGACCAGTGCTTTGTATCACTTTCAGAAGAAGAGTTTGACTAGATATGGTCCATATGTGTAGGAAACACCGTTTTTTTGTACTGGGCACACTCAGATTTCCTGCTGTATTAGAAATTCCAGAAAGCAAGAGCGTGCTTCTCGCTCTAAAGCAGACTGTGATCACTGGATGATTACACTGCTGTGTGTTTTACTTCAGAAATGGAGTTAAATCCCAGGCTCTGAGTCTTCCTACAAGCAAGACTTAAATTCAGGTAAGGGCAGTCACTTTTCTGCTCAAACTAACTAAATCGTTCATGAAGCTCACACATTTCTCATCTTAACTGACAAGCATTGGATGTTAGAAGGTCAGTGCTTTGTATCAGTTTCAGAAGAAGAGTTGGACTAGATATGGTCTATATGTGTAGGAAACACCGTTCTTTTGTTCTGGGCACACTCAGATTTCCTGCTGTCCTAGAGAATCTAGAAAGCAATAGCGTGCTTCTTGTTCTAAAGCAGAGTGTGATCCATGGATGAGAACTATGCTGTGTGTTTCCCTTCAGAAATGGACTTAAATCCCAGGCTCTGTGTCTTACTACAAGCAAGACTTCGTTTCAGGTAAGGGCAGTCACTTTTCAGTTCAAAGGAACTACATCATTCACAAAGCTCACACGTTTCTCATCTTAACTGACAAGCAGTGGATGTTAGAGGACCAGTGCATTCTATCAGTTTCAGAAGAAGATTTGGACTACATATAGTCCGTATGTGTAGGAAACACCGTTCTTTTGTTCTGGGCACACTCAGATTTCCTGCTGTCTTAGAGACTCTAGAAAGCAAGAGTGTGCTTCTTGCTCTAAAGCAGAGTGTGATCCATGGATGAGAACTATGCTGTGTGCTTGACTTCAGAAATGGAGTTAAATCCCAGGCTCTGAGTTTTCCTAGAGGCAAGTCTTTGTTTCAGGTAAGGGCAGTCACTTTTCTGCTAAACGAACTACATCGTTCATGAAGCTCAAACGTTCTCATCTTAACTGACAAGCATTGGATGTTAGTTGGTCAGTGCTTTGTATCAGTTTCAGAAGCAGATTTGGACTACATATGGTCCATATGTGTAGGAAACACCGTTCTTTTGTTCCGGGCACACTCAGATTTCCTGCTGTATTAGAGACTCTACAAAGCAAGAGTGTGCTTCTCGCTCTAAAGCAGAGTGTGATCCATGGATGAGAACTATGCTGTGTGTTTCCCTTCAGAAATGGACTTAAATCCCAGGCTCTGTGTCTTACTACAAGCAAGACTTCGTTTCAGGTAAGGGCAGTCACTTTTCTGCTCAAATGAACTACATCATTCACGAAGCTCACACGTTTCTCATCTTAATTGACAAGCATTGGATGTTAGAGGACCAGTGCTTTGTATCAGTTTCAGAAGAAGAGTTGAACTAGATATGGTCCATATGTGTAGGAAACACCGTTCTTTTGTTCTGGGCACACTCAGATTTCCTGCTGTCTTAGAGAATCTAGAAAGCAAGAGCGTGCTTCTTGTTCTAAAGCAGAGTGTGATCAATGGATGAGAAAATGCTGTGTGTTTCACTTCAGAAATGGAGTTAAATCCCAGGCTCTGTGTCTTCCTACAGGCAAGACTTCGTTTCAGGTAAGGGCAGTCAGTTTTCAGCTCAAAAGAAGTACATCGTTCACTGAGCTCACACGTTTCTCATCTTAACAGCCAAGCATTGGATGTTAGAGGACCAGTGCATTGTATCAGTTTCAGAAGAAGATTTGGACTACATATAGTCTGTATGTGTCTGAAACACCGTTCTTTTGTTCTGGGCACAATCAGATTTCCTGCTCTATTAGAGACTCTAGAAAGCAAGAGCGTGCTTCTTGCTCTAAAGCAGAGTGTTATCCACTGATGAGAACTATGATGTATGTTTCCCTTCAGAAATGGAGTTAAATCCCAGACTCTGTGTCTTCCTACAGGCAAGACTTCGTTTCAGGTAAGGGCAGTCACTTTTCAGCTCAAACGAACTACATCGTTCACTGAGCTCACACATTTCTCATCTTAACAGACAAGCATTGGATGTTAGAGGACCAGTGCTTTGTATCAGTTTCAGAAGCAGAGTTGGACTAGATATTGTCCGTATGTGTAGGAAACACCGTTCTTTTGTTCTTAGCACACTCACGTTTCCTGCTGTCTTAGAGACTCTAGAAAGCAAGAGCGTGCTTCTTGCTCTAAAGCAGAGTGTGATCCATGGATGAGAACTATGCTGTGTGTTTCACTTCAGAAATGGACTTAAATCCCAGGCTCTGTGTCTTACTACAAGCAATACTTCGTTTCAGGTAAGGGCAGTCACTTTTCTGCTCAAATGAACTACATCATTCACGAAGCTCACACGTTTCTCATCTTAATTGACAAGCATTGGATGGTAGAGGACCAGTGCTTTGTATCACTTTCAGAAGAAGAGTTGGACTAGATATGGTCCATATGTGTAGGAAACACCGTTTTTTTGTACTGGGCACACTCAGATTTCCTGCTGTATTAGAAATTCCAGAAAGCAAGAGCGTGCTTCTCGCTCTAAAGCAGACTGTGATCAATGGATCATTACACTGCTGTGTGTTTTAATTCAGAAATGGAGTTAAATCCCAGGCTCTGAGTCTTCCTACAAGCAAGACTTAAATTCAGGTAAGGGCAGTCACTTTTCTGCTCAAACTAACTACATCGTTCACGAAGCTCACACATTTCTCATCTTAACTGACAAGCATTGGATGTTAGAGGGTCAGTGCTTTGTATCAGTTTCAGAAGCAGATTTGGACTAGATATGGTCCATATGTGTAGGAAACACCGTTCATTTGTTCTCAGCACACTCACATTTCCTGCTGTCTTAGGGCCTTTAGAAAGCAAGAGCGTGCTTCTCGCTCTAAAGCAGAGTGTGATCCATGGATGAGAACTATGCTGTGTGTTTCCCTTCAGAAATGGACTTAAATCCCAGGCTCTGTGTCTTACTACAAGCAAGACTTCGTTTCAGGTAAGGGCAGTCAGTTTTCAGCTCAAAAGAACTACATCGTTCACTGAGCTCACACGTTTCTCATCTTAACAGACAAGCATTGGATGTTAGAGGACCAGTGCATTGTATCAGTTTCAGAAGAAGATTTGGACTACATATAGTCCATATGTGTCGGAAACACCGTTCTTTTGTTCTGGGCACAATCAGATTTCCTGCACTATTAGAGACTCTAGAAAGCAAGAGCGTGCTTCTTGCTCTAAAGCAGAGTGTTATCCACTGATGAGAACTATGCTGTATGTTTCCCTTCAGAAATGGAGTTAAATCCCAGACTCTGTGTCTTCCTACAGGCAAGACTTCGTTTCAGGTAAGGGCAGTCACTTTTCAGCTCAAACGAACTACATCGTTCACTGAGCTCACACATTTCCCATCTTAACAGACAAGCATTGGATGTTAGAGGACCAGTGCTTTGTATCAGTTTCAGAAGCAGAGTTGGACTAGATATTGTCCATATGTGTAGGAAACACCGTTCTTTTGTTCTTAGCACACTCACGTTTCCTGCTGTCTTAGAGACTCTAGAAAGCAAGAGCGTGCTTCTTGCTCTAAAGCAGAGTGTGATCCATGGATGAGAACTATGCTGTGTGTTTTACTTCAGAAATGGACTTAAATCCCAGGCTCTGTGTCTTACTACAAGCAATACTTCGTTTCAGGTAAGAGCAGTCACTTTTCTGCTCAAATGAACTACATCATTCACGAAGCTCACCTGTTTCTCATCTTAATTGACAAGCATTGGATGGTAGAGGACCAGTGCTTTGTATCACTTTCAGAAGAAGAGTTTGACTAGATATGGTCCATATGTGTAGGAAACACCGTTTTTTTGTACTGGGCACACTCAGATTTCCTGCTGTATTAGAAATTCCAGAAAGCAAGAGCGTGCTTCTCGCTCTAAAGCAGACTGTGATCACTGGATGATTACACTGCTGTGTGTTTTACTTCAGAAATGGAGTTAAATCCCAGGCTCTGAGTCTTCCTACAAGCAAGACTTAAATTCAGGTAAGGGCAGTCACTTTTCTGCTCAAACTAACTAAATCGTTCATGAAGCTCACACATTTCTCATCTTAACTGACAAGCATTGGATGTTAGAAGGTCAGTGCTTTGTATCAGTTTCAGAAGAAGAGTTGGACTAGATATGGTCTATATGTGTAGGAAACACCGTTCTTTTGTTCTGGGCACACTCAGATTTCCTGCTGTCCTAGAGAATCTAGAAAGCAATAGCGTGCTTCTTGTTCTAAAGCAGAGTGTGATCCATGGATGAGAACTATGCTGTGTGTTTCCCTTCAGAAATGGACTTAAATCCCAGGCTCTGTGTCTTACTACAAGCAAGACTTCGTTTCAGGTAAGGGCAGTCACTTTTCAGTTCAAAGGAACTACATCATTCACAAAGCTCACACGTTTCTCATCTTAACTGACAAGCAGTGGATGTTAGAGGACCAGTGCATTCTATCAGTTTCAGAAGAAGATTTGGACTACATATAGTCCGTATGTGTAGGAAACACCGTTCTTTTGTTCTGGGCACACTCAGATTTCCTGCTGTCTTAGAGACTCTAGAAAGCAAGAGTGTGCTTCTTGCTCTAAAGCAGAGTGTGATCCATGGATGAGAACTATGCTGTGTGCTTGACTTCAGAAATGGAGTGAAATCCCAGGCTCTGAGTTTTCCTAGAGGCAAGTCTTTGTTTCAGGTAAGGGCAGTCACTTTTCTGCTAAAAGAACTACATCGTTCATGAAGCTCAAACGTTCTCATCTTAACTGACAAGCATTGGATGTTAGTTGGTCAGTGCTTTGTATCAGTTTCAGAAGCAGATTTGGACTACATATGGTCCATATGTGTAGGAAACACCGTTCTTTTGTTCCGGGCACACTCAGATTTCCTGCTGTATTAGAGACTCTACAAAGCAAGAGTGTGCTTCTCGCTCTAAAGCAGAGTGTGATCCATGGATGAGAACTATGCTGTGTGTTTCCCTTCAGAAATGGACTTAAATCCCAGGCTCTGTGTCTTACTACAAGCAAGACTTCGTTTCAGGTAAGGGCAGTCACTATTCTGCTCAAATGAACTACATCATTCACGAAGCTCACACGTTTCTCATCTTAATTGACAAGCATTGGATGTTAGAGGACCAGTGCTTTGTATCAGTTTCAGAAGAAGAGTTGAACTAGATATGGTCCATATGTGTAGGAAACACCGTTCTTTTGTTCTGGGCACACTCAGATTTCCTGCTGTCTTAGAGAATCTAGAAAGCAATAGCGTGCTTCTTGTTCTAAAGCAGAGTGTGATCAATGGATGAGAAAATGCTGTGTGTTTCACTTCAGAAATGGAGTTAAATCCCAGGCTCTGTGTCTTCCTACAGGCAAGACTTCGTTTCAGGTAAGGGCAGTCAGTTTTCAGCTCAATAGAAGTACATCGTTCACTGAGCTCACACGTTTCTCATCTTAACAGCCAAGCATTGGATGTTAGAGGACCAGTGCATTGTATCAGTTTCAGAAGAAGATTTGGACTACATATAGTCTGTATGTGTCCGAAACACCGTTCTTTTGTTCTGGGCACAATCAGATTTCCTGCTCTATTAGAGACTCTAGAAAGCAAGAGCGTGCTTCTTGCTCTAAAGCAGAGTGTTATCCACTGATGAGAACTATGCTGTATGTTTCCCTTCAGAAATGGAGTTAAATCCCAGACTCTGTGTCTTCCTACAGGCAAGACTTCGTTTCAGGTAAGGGCAGTCACTTTTCAGCTCAAACGAACTACATCGTTCACTGAGCTCACACATTTCTCATCTTAACAGACAAGCATTGGATGTTAGAGGACCAGTGCTTTGTATCAGTTTCAGAAGCAGAGTTGGACTAGATATTGTCCGTATGTGTAGGAAACACCGTTCTTTTGTTCTTAGCACACTCACGTTTCCTGCTGTCTTAGAGACTCTAGAAAGCAAGAGCGTGCTTCTTGCTCTAAAGCAGAGTGTGATCCATGGATGAGAACTATGCTGTGTGTTTCACTTCAGAAATGGACTTAAATCCCAGGCTCTGTGTCTTACTACAAGCAATACTTCGTTTCAGGTAAGGGCAGTCACTTTTCTGCTCAAATGAACTACATCATTCACGAAGCTCACACGTTTCTCATCTTAATTGACAAGCATTGGATGGTAGAGGACCAGTGCTTTGTATCACTTTCAGAAGAAGAGTTGGACTAGATATGGTCCATATGTGTAGGAAACACCGTTTTTTTGTACTGGGCACACTCAGATTTCCTGCTGTATTAGAAATTCCAGAAAGCAAGAGCGTGCTTCTCGCTCTAAAGCAGACTGTGATCAATGGATCATTACACTGCTGTGTGTTTTAATTCAGAAATGGAGTTAAATCCCAGGCTCTGAGTCTT
Source organism: Onychomys leucogaster (assembly GCA_949786385.1). Lineage (NCBI taxonomy): Eukaryota > Metazoa > Chordata > Mammalia > Rodentia > Cricetidae > Onychomys > Onychomys leucogaster. The sequence goes on from CATKUP010000626.1 coordinate 34,425, forward strand.
CCTACAAGCAAGACTTAAATTCAGGTAAGGGCAGTCACTTTTCTGCTCAAACTAACTACATCGTTCACGAAGCTCACACATTTCTCATCTTAACTGACAAGCATTGGATGTTAGAGGGTCAGTGCTTTGTATCAGTTTCAGAAGCAGATTTGGACTAGATATGGTCCATATGTGTAGGAAACACCGTTCATTTGTTCTCAGCACACTCACATTTCCTGCTGTCTTAGGGCCTTTAGAAAGCAAGAGCGTGCTTCTCGCTCTAAAGCAGAGTGTGATCCATGGATGAGAACTATGCTGTGTGTTTCCCTTCAGAAATGGACTTAAATCCCAGGCTCTGTGTCTTACTACAAGCAAGACTTCGTTTCAGGTAAGGGCAGTCAGTTTTCAGCTCAAAAGAACTACATCGTTCACTGAGCTCACACGTTTCTCATCTTAACAGACAAGCATTGGATGTTAGAGGACCAGTGCATTGTATCAGTTTCAGAAGAAGATTTGGACTACATATAGTCCATATGTGTCGGAAACACCGTTCTTTTGTTCTGGGCACAATCAGATTTCCTGCACTATTAGAGACTCTAGAAAGCAAGAGCGTGCTTCTTGCTCTAAAGCAGAGTGTTATCCACTGATGAGAACTATGCTGTATGTTTCCCTTCAGAAATGGAGTTAAATCCCAGACTCTGTGTCTTCCTACAGGCAAGACTTCGTTTCAGGTAAGGGCAGTCACTTTTCAGCTCAAACGAACTACATCGTTCACTGAGCTCACACATTTCCCATCTTAACAGACAAGCATTGGATGTTAGAGGACCAGTGCTTTGTATCAGTTTCAGAAGCAGAGTTGGACTAGATATTGTCCATATGTGTAGGAAACACCGTTCTTTTGTTCTTAGCACACTCACGTTTCCTGCTGTCTTAGAGACTCTAGAAAGCAAGAGCGTGCTTCTTGCTCTAAAGCAGAGTGTGATCCATGGATGAGAACTATGCTGTGTGTTTTACTTCAGAAATGGACTTAAATCCCAGGCTCTGTGTCTTACTACAAGCAATACTTCGTTTCAGGTAAGAGCAGTCACTTTTCTGCTCAAATGAACTACATCATTCACGAAGCTCACCTGTTTCTCATCTTAATTGACAAGCATTGGATGGTAGAGGACCAGTGCTTTGTATCACTTTCAGAAGAAGAGTTTGACTAGATATGGTCCATATGTGTAGGAAACACCGTTTTTTTGTACTGGGCACACTCAGATTTCCTGCTGTATTAGAAATTCCAGAAAGCAAGAGCGTGCTTCTCGCTCTAAAGCAGACTGTGATCACTGGATGATTACACTGCTGTGTGTTTTACTTCAGAAATGGAGTTAAATCCCAGGCTCTGAGTCTTCCTACAAGCAAGACTTAAATTCAGGTAAGGGCAGTCACTTTTCTGCTCAAACTAACTAAATCGTTCATGAAGCTCACACATTTCTCATCTTAACTGACAAGCATTGGATGTTAGAAGGTCAGTGCTTTGTATCAGTTTCAGAAGAAGAGTTGGACTAGATATGGTCTATATGTGTAGGAAACACCGTTCTTTTGTTCTGGGCACACTCAGATTTCCTGCTGTCCTAGAGAATCTAGAAAGCAATAGCGTGCTTCTTGTTCTAAAGCAGAGTGTGATCCATGGATGAGAACTATGCTGTGTGTTTCCCTTCAGAAATGGACTTAAATCCCAGGCTCTGTGTCTTACTACAAGCAAGACTTCGTTTCAGGTAAGGGCAGTCACTTTTCAGTTCAAAGGAACTACATCATTCACAAAGCTCACACGTTTCTCATCTTAACTGACAAGCAGTGGATGTTAGAGGACCAGTGCATTCTATCAGTTTCAGAAGAAGATTTGGACTACATATAGTCCGTATGTGTAGGAAACACCGTTCTTTTGTTCTGGGCACACTCATATTTCCTGCTGTCTTAGAGACTCTAGAAAGCAAGAGTGTGCTTCTTGCTCTAAAGCAGAGTGTGATCCATGGATGAGAACTATGCTGTGTGCTTGACTTCAGAAATGGAGTTAAATCCCAGGCTCTGAGTTTTCCTAGAGGCAAGTCTTTGTTTCAGGTAAGGGCAGTCACTTTTCTGCTAAACGAACTACATCGTTCATGAAGCTCAAACGTTCTCATCTTAACTGACAAGCATTGGATGTTAGTTGGTCAGTGCTTTGTATCAGTTTCAGAAGCAGATTTGGACTACATATGGTCCATATGTGTAGGAAACACCGTTCTTTTGTTCCGGGCACACTCAGATTTCCTGCTGTATTAGAGACTCTACAAAGCAAGAGTGTGCTTCTCGCTCTAAAGCAGAGTGTGATCCATGGATGAGAACTATGCTGTGTGTTTCCCTTCAGAAATGGACTTAAATCCCAGGCTCTGTGTCTTACTACAAGCAAGACTTCGTTTCAGGTAAGGGCAGTCACTATTCTGCTCAAATGAACTACATCATTCACGAAGCTCACACGTTTCTCATCTTAATTGACAAGCATTGGATGTTAGAGGACCAGTGCTTTGTATCAGTTTCAGAAGAAGAGTTGAACTAGATATGGTCCATATGTGTAGGAAACACCGTTCTTTTGTTCTGGGCACACTCAGATTTCCTGCTGTCTTAGAGAATCTAGAAAGCAATAGCGTGCTTCTTGTTCTAAAGCAGAGTGTGATCAATGGATGAGAAAATGCTGTGTGTTTCACTTCAGAAATGGAGTTAAATCCCAGGCTCTGTGTCTTCCTACAGGCAAGACTTCGTTTCAGGTAAGGGCAGTCAGTTTTCAGCTCAAAAGAAGTACATCGTTCACTGAGCTCACACGTTTCTCATCTTAACAGCCAAGCATTGGATGTTAGAGGACCAGTGCATTGTATCAGTTTCAGAAGAAGATTTGGACTACATATAGTCTGTATGTGTCCGAAACACCGTTCTTTTGTTCTGGGCACAATCAGATTTCCTGCTCTATTAGAGACTCTAGAAAGCAAGAGCGTGCTTCTTGCTCTAAAGCAGAGTGTTATCCACTGATGAGAACTATGATGTATGTTTCCCTTCAGAAATGGAGTTAAATCCCAGACTCTGTGTCTTCCTACAGGCAAGACTTCGTTTCAGGTAAGGGCAGTCACTTTTCAGCTCAAACGAACTACATCGTTCACTGAGCTCACACATTTCTCATCTTAACAGACAAGCATTGGATGTTAGAGGACCAGTGCTTTGTATCAGTTTCAGAAGCAGAGTTGGACTAGATATTGTCCGTATGTGTAGGAAACACCGTTCTTTTGTTCTTAGCACACTCACGTTTCCTGCTGTCTTAGAGACTCTAGAAAGCAAGAGCGTGCTTCTTGCTCTAAAGCAGAGTGTGATCCATGGATGAGAACTATGCTGTGTGTTTCACTTCAGAAATGGACTTAAATCCCAGGCTCTGTGTCTTACTACAAGCAAGACTTCGTTTCAGGTAAGGGCAGTCACTTTTCTGCTCAAAGGAACTACATTGTTCACGAAGCTCACACGTTTCTCATCTTAATTGACAAGCATTGGATGGTAGAGGACCAGTACTTTGTATCAGTTTCAGAAGAAGAGTTGGACTAGATATGGTCCATATGTGTAGGAAACACCGTTCTTTTGTTCTGGGCACACTCAGATTTCCTGCTGTATTAGAAATTCCAGAAAGCAAGAGCGTGCTTCTCGCTCTAAAGCAGACTGTGATCAATGGATCATTACACTGCTGTGTGTTTTAATTCAGAAATGGAGTTAAATCCCAGGCTCTGAGTCTTCCTACAAGCAAGACTTAAATTCAGGTAAGGGCAGTCACTTTTCTGCTCAAACTAACTACATCGTTCACGAAGCTCACACATTTCTCATCTTAACTGACAAGCATTGGATGTTAGAGGGTCAGTGCTTTGTATCAGTTTCAGAAGCAGATTTGGACTAGATATGGTCCATATGTGTAGGAAACACCGTTCATTTTTTCTCAGCACACTCACGTTTCCTGCTGTCTTAGGGCCTTTAGAAAGCAAGAGCGTGCTTCTCGCTCTAAAGCAGAGTGTGATCCATGGATGAAAACTATGCTGTGTGTTTCCCCTCAGAAAAGTAGTTAAATCCCAGGATCTATGTCTTCCTACAAGCAAGACTTCGTTTCATGTAAGGGCAGTCACCTTTCAGCTCAAATGAACTACATCATTCACTGAGCTCACACGTTTCTCATTTTAACAGACAAGCATTGGATGTTAGAGGACCAGTGCTTTGTATCAGTTTCAGAAGCAGAGTTGGACTAGATATTGTCCGTATGTGTAGGAAACACCGTTCTTTTGTTCTCAGCACACTCACGTTTCCTGCTGTCTTAGAGACTCTAGAAAGCAAGAGCGTGCTACTTGTTATAAAGCAGAGTGTCAACAATGGATGAGACAATGCAGTGTGTTTCACTTCAGAAATGGAGTTAAATCCCAGGCTCTGAGTCTCCCTACAAGCAAGACTTCTTTCAGGTAAGGGCAGTCACTTTTCTGCTCAAACAAACTACATCGTTCATGAAGCCCACACGTTTCTCATCTTAACTGACAAGCATAGGATGTTAGATGGTCAGTGCTTTGTATCAGTTTCAGAAGCAGATTTGGACTACATATGGTCCATATGTGTAGGAAACACCGTTCTTTTGTTCCGGGCACACTCAGATTTCCTGCTGTATTAGAGACTCTACAAAGCAAGAGTGTGCTTCTCGCTCTAAAGCAGAGTGTGATCCATGGATGAGAACTATGCTGTGTGTTTCCCTTCAGAAATGGACTTAAATCCCAGGCTCTGTGTCTTACTACAAGCAAGACTTCGTTTAAGGTAAGGGCATTCACTTTTCAGCTCAAAAGAACTACATCGTTCACTGAGCTCACACATTTCTCATCTTAACTGACAAGCATTGGATGTTAGAGGACCAGTGCTTTGTATCAGTTTCAGAAGCAGAGTTGGACTAGATATTGTCTGTATGTGTAGGAAACACCGTTCTTTTGTTCTCAGCACACTCACGTTTCCTGCTGTCTTAGAGACTCTAGAAAGCAAGAGCGTGCTTCTTGTTCTAAAGCAGAGTGTCATCAATGGATGAGACAATGCAGTTTGTTTCACTTCAGAAATGGAGTTAAATCCCAGGCTCTGAGTCTCCCTACAAGCAAGACTTCGTTTTAGGTAAGGGCAGTCACTTTTCTGCTCAAAGGAACTACATTGTTCACGAAGCTCACACGTTTCTCATCTTAACTGACAAGCATTGGATGATAGAGGACCAGTGCATTGTTCAGTTTCAGAAGAAGATTTGGACTACATATAGTCCGTATGTGTAGGAAACACCGTTCTTTTGTTCTGGGCACAATCAGATTTCCTGCTGTATTAGATACTCTAGAAAGCAAGAGCGTGCTTCTTGCTCTAAAGCAGATTGTGATCCATGGATGAGAACTATGTTGTGTGTTTCACTTCAGAAATGGACTTAAATCCCAGGCTCTGTGTCTTACTACAAGCAAGACTTCGTTTCAGGTAAGAGCAGTCACTCTTCTGCTCAAATGAACTACATCATTCACGAAGCTCACACGTTTCTCATCTTAATTGACAAGCATTGGATGGTAGAGGACCAGTACTTTGTATCAGTTTCAGAAGAAGAGTTGGACTAGATATGGTCCATATGTGTAGGAAACACCGTTCTTTTGTTCTGGGCACACTCAGTTATCCTGCTGTATTAGAAATTCTAGAAAGCAAGAGCGTGCTTCTCGCTCTAAAGCAGAGTGTGATCAATGGATGATTACACTGCTGTGTGTTTTACTTCAGAAATGGAGTTAAATCCCAGGCTCTGACTCTTTCTACAAGCAATACTTAAATTCAGGTAAGGGCAGTCACTTTTCTGCTCAAACTAACTACATCGTTCACGAAGCTCACACATTTCTCATCTTAACTGACAAGCATTGGATGTTAGAGGGTCAGTGCTTTGTATCAGTTTCAGAAGAAGAGTTGGACTAGATATGGTCTATATGTGTAGGAAACACCGTTCTTTTGTTCTGGGCACACTCAGATTTCCTGCTGTCCTAGAGAATCTAGAAAGCAATAGCGTGCTTCTTGTTCTAAAGCAGAGTGTGATCCATGGATGAGAACTATGCTGTGTGTTTCCCTTCAGAAATGGACTTAAATTCCAGGCTCTGTGTCTTACTACAAGCAAGACTTCGTTTCAGGTAAGGGCAGTCACTTTTCAGTTCAAAGGAACTACATCATTCACAAAGCTCACACGTTTCTCATCTTAACTGACAAGCAGTGGATGTTAGAGGACCAGTGCATTCTATCAGTTTCAGAAGAAGATTTGGACTACATATAGTCCGTATGTGTAGGAAACACCGTTCTTTTGTTCTGGGCACACTCAGATTTCCTGCTTAATAGAGACTCTAGAAAGCAAGAGTGTGCTTCTTGCTCTAAAGCAGAGTGTGATCCATGGATGAGAACTATGCTGTGTGCTTGACTTCAGAAATGGAGTTAAATCCCAGGCTCTGAGTCTTCCTAGAGGCAAGTCTTTGTTTCAGGTAAGGGCAGTCACTTTTCTGCTAAACGAACTACATCGTTCATGAAGCTCAAACGTTCTCATCTTAACTGACAAGTATTGGATGTTAGTTGGTCAGTGCTTTGTATCAGTTTCAGAAGCAGATTTGGACTACATATGGTCCATATGTGTAGGAAACACCGTTCTTTTGTTCCGGGCACACTCAGATTTCCTGCTGTATTAGAGACTCTACAAAGCAAGAGTGTGCTTCTCGCTCTAAAGCAGAGTGTGATCCATGGATGAGAACTATGCTGTGTGTTTCCCTTCAGAAATGGACTTAAATCCCAGGCTCTGTGTCTTACTACAAGCAAGACTTCGTTTCAGGTAAGGGCAGTCAGTTTTCAGCTCAAAAGAACTACATCGTTCACTGAGCTCACACGTTTCTCATCTTAACAGACAAGCATTGGATGTTAGAGGACCAGTGCATTGTATCAGTTTCAGAAGAAGATTTGGACTACATATAGTCCGTATGTGTCGGAAACACCGTTCTTTTGTTCTGGGCACAATCAGATTTCCTGCTCTATTAGAGACTCTAGAAAGCAAGAGCGTGCTTCTTGCTCTAAAGCAGAGTGTTATCCACTGATGAGAACTATGCTGTATGTTTCCCTTCAGAAATGGAGTTAAATCCCAGACTCTGTGTCTTCCTACAGGCAAGACTTCGTTTCAGGTAAGGGCAGTCACTTTTCAGCTCAAACGAACTACATCGTTCACTGAGCTCACACATTTCCCATCTTAACAGACAAGCATTGGATGTTAGAGGACCAGTGCTTTGTATCAGTTTCAGAAGCAGAGTTGGACTAGATATTGTCCATATGTGTAGGAAACACCGTTCTTTTGTTCTTAGCACACTCACGTTTCCTGCTGTCTTAGAGACTCTAGAAAGCAAGAGCGTGCTTCTTGCTCTAAAGCAGAGTGTGATCCATGGATGAGAACTATGCTGTGTGTTTTACTTCAGAAATGGACTTAAATCCCAGGCTCTGAGTCTTCCTAGAGGCAAGTCTTTGTTTCAGGTAAGGGCAGTCACTTTTCTGCTAAACGAACTACAACGTTCATGAAGCTCAAACGTTCTCATCTTAACTGACAAGTATTGGATGTTAGTTGGTCAGTGCTTTGTATCAGTTTCAGAAGCAGATTTGGACTACATATGGTCCATATGTGTAGGAAACACCGTTCTTTTGTTCCGGGCACACTCAGATTTCCTGCTGTATTAGAGACTCTACAAAGCAAGAGTGTGCTTCTCGCTCTAAAGCAGAGTGTGATCCATGGATGAGAACTATGCTGTGTGTTTCCCTTCAGAAATGGACTTAAATCCCAGGCTCTGTGTCTTACTACAAGCAAGACTTCGTTTAAGGTAAGGGCATTCACTTTTCAGCTCAAACGAACTACATCGTTCACTGAGCTCACACATTTCCCATCTTAACAGACAAGCATTGGATGTTAGAGGACCAGTGCTTTGTATCAGTTTCAGAAGCAGAGTTGGACTAGATATTGTCCGTATGTGTAGGAAACACTGTTCTTTTGTTCTTAGCACACTCACGTTTCCTGCTGTCTTAGAGACTCTAGAAAGCAAGAGCGTGCTTCTTGCTCTAAAGCAGAGTGTGATCCATGGATGAGAACTATGCTGTGTGTTTCACTTCAGAAATGGACTTAAATCCCAGGCTCTGTGTCTTCCTACAAGCAATACTTCGTTTCAGGTAAGGGCAGTCACTTTTCTGCTCAAATGAACTACATCATTCACGAAGCTCACCTGTTTCTCATCTTAATTGACAAGCATTGGATGGTAGAGGACCAGTGCTTTGTATCACTTTCAGAAGAAGAGTTGGACTAGATATGGTCCATATGTGTAGGAAACACCGTTTTTTTGTACTGGGCACACTCAGATTTCCTGCTGTATTAGAAATTCCAGAAAGCAAGAGCGTGCTTCTCGCTCTAAAGCAGACTGTGATCACTGGATGATTACACTGCTGTGTGTTTTAATTCAGAAATGGAGTTAAATCCCAGGCTCTGAGTCTTCCTACAGGCAAGACTTCCTTTCAGGTAAGGGCAGTCACTTTTCAGCTCAAACGAACTACATCGTTCACTGAGCTCACACATTTCTCATCTTAACAGACAAGCATTGGATGTTAGAGGACCAGTGCATTGTATCAGTTTCAGAAGAAGATTTGGACTACATATAGTCCCTATGTGTCGGAAACACCGTTCTTTTGTTCTGGGCACAATCAGATTTCCTGCTCTATTAGAGACTCTAGAAAGCAAGAGCGTGCTTCTTGCTCTAAAGCAGAGTGTTATCCATTGATGAGAACTATGCTGTATGTTTCTTTTCAGAAATGGAGTTAAATCCCAGACTCTGTGTCTTCCTACAGGCAAGACTTCCTTTCAGGTAAGGGCAGTCACTTTTCAGCTCAAACGAACTACATCGTTCACTGAGCTCACACATTTCTCATCTTAACAGACAAGCATTGGATGTTAGAGGACCAGTGCTTTGTATCAGTTTCAGAAGCAGAGTTGGACTAGATATTGTCCGTATGTGTAGGAAACACCGTTCTTTTGTTCTCAGCACACTCACGTTTCCTGCTGTCTTAGAGACTCTAGAAAGCAAGAGCGTGCTTCTTGTTATAAAGCAGAGTGTCAACAATGGATGAGACAATGCAGTGTGTTTCACTTCAGAAATGGAGTTAAATCCCAGGCTCTGAGTCTCCCTACAAGCAAGACTTCGTTTCAGGTAAGGGCAGTCACTTTTCTGCTCAAACAAACTACATCGTTCATGAAGCCCACACGTTTCTCATCTTAACTGACAAGCATAGGATGTTAGATGGTCAGTGCTTTGTATCAGTTTCAGAAGCAGATTTGGACTACATATGGTCCATATGTGTAGGAAACACCGTTCTTTTGTTCCGGGCACACTCAGATTTCCTGCTGTATTAGAGACTCTACAAAGCAAGAGTGTGCTTCTCGCTCTAAAGCAGAGTGTGATCCATGGATGAGAACTATGCTGTGTGTTTCCCTTCAGAAATGGACTTAAATCCCAGTCTCTGTGTCTTACTACAAGCAAGACTTCGTTTAAGGTAAGGGCATTCACTTTTCTGCTCAAATGAACTACATCATTCACGAAGCTCACACGTTACTCATCTTAATTGACAAGCATTGGATGTTAGAGAACCAGTACTTTGTATCAGTTTCAGAAGAAGAGTTGGACTAGATATGGTCTATATGTGTAGGAAACACCGTTCTTTTGTTCTGGGCACACTCAGATTTCCTGCTGTCCTAGAGAATCTAGAAAGCAATAGCGTGCTTGTTGTTCTAAAGCAGAGTGTGATCAGTGGATGAGACAATGCTGTGTGTTTCACTTCAGAAATGGAGTTAAATCCCAGGCTATGTGTCTTCCTACAGGCAAGACTTCATTTCAGGAATGGGCTGTCACTTTTCAGCTCAAAAGAACTACATCGTTCACTGAGCTCACACATTTCTCATCTTAACAGACAAGCATTGGATGTTAGAGGACCAGTGCTTTGTATCAGTTTCAGAAGCAGAGTTGGACTAGATTTTGTCTGTATGTGTAGGAAACACCGTTCTTTTGTTCTCAGCACACTCATGTTTCCTGCTGTCTTAGAGACTCTAGAAAGCAAGAGCGTGCTTCTTGTTCTAAAGCAGAGTGTCATCAATGGATGAGACAATGCAGTGTGTTTCACTTCAGAAATGGAGTTAAATCCCAGGCTCTGAGTCTCCCTACAAGCAAGACTTCGTTTCAGGTAAGGGCAGTCACTTTTCTGCTCAAAGGAACTACATTGTTCACGAAGCTCACACGTTTCTCATCTTAACTGACAAGCATTGGATGATAGAGGACCAGTGCATTGTATCAGTTTCAGAAGAAGATTTGGACTACATATAGTCCGTATGTGTAGGAAACACCGTTCTTTTGTTCTGGGCACAATCAGATTTCCTGCTGTATTAGATACTCTAGAAAGCAAGAGCGTGCTTCTTGCTCTAAAGCAGATTGTGATCCATGGATGAGAACTATGCTGTGTGTTTCACTTCAGAAATGGACTTAAATCCCAGGCTCTGTGTCTTACTACAAGCAAGACTTCGTTTCAGGTAAGAGCAGTCACTCTTCTGCTCAAATGAACTACATCTTTCACGAAGCTCACACGTTTCTCATCTTAATTGACAAGCATTGGATGGTAGAGGACCAGTACTTTGTATCAGTTTCAGAAGAAGAGTTGGACTAGATATGGTCCATATGTGTAGGAAACACCGTTCTTTTGTTCTGGGCACACTCAGATTTCCTGCTGTATTAGAAATTCTAGAAAGCAAGAGCGTGCTTCTCGCTCTAAAGCAGAGTGTGATCAATGGATGATTACACTGCCGTGTGTTTTAATTCAGAAATGGAGTTAAATCCCAGGCTCTGAGTCTTCCTACAAGCAAGACTTAAATTCAGGTAAGGGCAATCACTTTTCTGCTCAAACTAACTACATCGTTCACGAAGCTCACACATTTCTCATCTTAACTGACAAGCATTGGATGTTAGAGGGTCAGTGCTTTGTATCAGTTTCAGAAGCAGATTTGGACTACATAAGGTCCATATATGTAGGAAACACCGTTTATTTGTTCTGGGCACACTCAGATTTCCTGCTGTATTAGAGAGTCTAGAAAGCTAGAGTGTGCTTCTCGCTCTAAAGCAGAGTGTGATCCATGGATGAGAACTATGCTGTGTGTTTCCCTTCAGAAATGGACTTAAATCCCAGGCTCTGTGTCTTACTACAAGCAAGACTTCGTTTCAGGTAAGGGCAGTCACTTATCAGCTCAAACGAACTACATCGTTCACTGAGCTCACACGTTTCACATCTTAACAGACAAGCATTGGATGTTAGAGGACCAGTGCATTGTATCAGTTTCAGAAGAAGATTTGGACTACATATAGTCCCTATGTGTCGGAAACACCGTTCTTTTGTTCTGGGCACAATCAGATTTCCTGCTCTATTAGAGACTCTAGAAAGCAAGAGCGTGCTTCTTGCTCTAAAGCAGAGTGTTATCCATTGATGAGAACTATGCTGTATGTTTCTTTTCAGAAATGGAGTTAAATCCCAGACTCTGTGTCTTCCTACAGGCAAGACTTCCTTTCAGGTAAGGGCAGTCACTTTTCAGCTCAAACGAACTACATCGTTCACTGAGCTCACACATTTCTCATCTTAACAGACAAGCATTGGATGTTAGAGGACCAGTGCTTTGTATCAGTTTCAGAAGCAGAGTTGGACTAGATATTGTCCGTATGTGTAGGAAACACCGTTCTTTTGTTCTCAGCACACTCACGTTTCCTGCTGTCTTAGAGACTCTAGAAAGCAAGAGCGTGCTTCTTGTTATAAAGCAGAGTGTCAACAATGGATGAGACAATGCAGTGTGTTTCACTTCAGAAATGGAGTTAAATCCCAGGCTCTGAGTCTCCCTACAAGCAAGACTTCGTTTCAGGTAAGGGCAGTCACTTTTCTGCTCAAACAAACTACATCGTTCATGAAGCCCACACGTTTCTCATCTTAACTGACAAGCATAGGATGTTAGATGGTCAGTGCTTTGTATCAGTTTCAGAAGCAGATTTGGACTACATATGGTCCATATGTGTAGGAAACACCGTTCTTTTGTTCCGGGCACACTCAGATTTCCTGCTGTATTAGAGACTCTACAAAGCAAGAGTGTGCTTCTCGCTCTAAAGCAGAGTGTGATCCATGGATGAGAACTATGCTGTGTGTTTCCCTTCAGAAATGGACTTAAATCCCAGGCTCTGTGTCTTACTACAAGCAAGACTTCGTTTAAGGTAAGGGCATTCACTTTTCTGCTCAAATGAACTACATCATTCACGAAGCTCACACGTTTCTCATCTTAATTGACAAGCATTGGATGTTAGAGAACCAGTACTTTGTATCAGTTTCAGAAGAAGAGTTGGACTAGATATGGTCTATATGTGTAGGAAACACCGTTCTTTTGTTCTGGGCACACTCAGATTTCCTGCTGTCCTAGAGAATCTAGAAAGCAATAGCGTGCTTCTTGTTCTAAAGCAGAGTGTGATCCATGGATGAGAACTATGCTGTGTGTTTCCCTTCAGAAATGGACTTAAATCCCAGGCTCTGTGTCTTACTACAAGCAAGACTTCGTTTCAGGTAAGGGCAGTCACTTTTCAGTTCAAAGGAACTACATCATTCACAAAGCTCACACGTTTCTCATCTTAACTGACAAGCAGTGGATGTTAGAGGACCAGTGCATTCTATCAGTTTCAGAAGAAGATTTGGACTACATATAGTCCGTATGTGTAGGAAACACCGTTCTTTTGTTCTGGGCACACTCAGATTTCCTGCTTAATAGAGACTCTAGAAAGCAAGAGTGTGCTTCTTGCTCTAAAGCAGAGTGTGATCCATGGATGAGAACTATGCTGTGTGCTTGACTTCAGAAATGGAGTTAAATCCCAGGCTCTGAGTCTTCCTAGAGGCAAGTCTTTGTTTCAGGTAAGGGCAGTCACTTTTCTGCTAAACGAACTACATCGTTCATGAAGCTCAAACGTTCTCATCTTAACTGACAAGTATTGGATGTTAGTTGGTCAGTGCTTTGTATCAGTTTCAGAAGCAGATTTGGACTACATATGGTCCATATGTGTAGGAAACACCGTTCTTTTGTTCCGGGCACACTCAGATTTCCTGCTGTCTTAGAGACTCTACAAAGCAAGAGTGTGCTTCTCGCTCTAAAGCAGAGTGTGATCCATGGATGAGAACTATGCTGTGTGTTTCCCTTCAGAAATGGACTTAAATTCCAGGCTCTGTGTCTTACTACAAGCAAGACTTCGTTTCAGGTAAGGGCAGTCAGTTTTCAGCTCAAAAGAACTACATCGTTCACTGAGCTCACACGTTTCTCATCTTAACAGACAAGCATTGGATGTTAGAGGACCAGTGCTTTGTATCAGTTTCAGAAGCAGAGTTGGACTAGATATTGTCCGTATGTGTAGGAAACACTGTTCTTTTGTTCTTAGCACACTCACGTTTCCTGCTGTCTTAGAGACTCTAGAAAGCAAGAGCGTGCTTCTTGCTCTAAAGCAGAGTGTGATCCATGGATGAGAACTATGCTGTGTGTTTCACTTCAGAAATGGACTTAAATCCCAGGCTCTGTGTCTTCCTACAAGCAATACTTCGTTTCAGGTAAGGGCAGTCACTTTTCTGCTCAAATGAACTACATCATTCACGAAGCTCACCTGTTTCTCATCTTAATTGACAAGCATTGGATGGTAGAGGACCAGTGCTTTGTATCACTTTCAGAAGAAGAGTTGGACTAGATATGGTCCATATGTGTAGGAAACACCGTTTTTTTGTACTGGGCACACTCAGATTTCCTGCTGTATTAGAAATTCCAGAAAGCAAGAGCGTGCTTCTCGCTCTAAAGCAGACTGTGATCACTGGATGATTACACTGCTGTGTGTTTTAATTCAGAAATGGAGTTAAATCCCAGGCTCTGAGTCTTCCTACAGGCAAGACTTCCTTTCAGGTAAGGGCAGTCACTTTTCAGCTCAAACGAACTACATCGTTCACTGAGCTCACACATTTCTCATCTTAACAGACAAGCATTGGATGTTAGAGGACCAGTGCATTGTATCAGTTTCAGAAGAAGATTTGGACTACATATAGTCCCTATGTGTCGGAAACACCGTTCTTTTGTTCTGGGCACAATCAGATTTCCTGCTCTATTAGAGACTCTAGAAAGCAAGAGCGTGCTTCTTGCTCTAAAGCAGAGTGTTATCCATTGATGAGAACTATGCTGTATGTTTCTTTTCAGAAATGGAGTTAAATCCCAGACTCTGTGTCTTCCTACAGGCAAGACTTCCTTTCAGGTAAGGGCAGTCACTTTTCAGCTCAAACGAACTACATCGTTCACTGAGCTCACACATTTCTCATCTTAACAGACAAGCATTGGATGTTAGAGGACCAGTGCTTTGTATCAGTTTCAGAAGCAGAGTTGGACTAGATATTGTCCGTATGTGTAGGAAACACCGTTCTTTTGTTCTCAGCACACTCACGTTTCCTGCTGTCTTAGAGACTCTAGAAAGCAAGAGCGTGCTTCTTGTTATAAAGCAGAGTGTCAACAATGGATGAGACAATGCAGTGTGTTTCACTTCAGAAATGGAGTTAAATCCCAGGCTCTGAGTCTCCCTACAAGCAAGACTTCGTTTCAGGTAAGGGCAGTCACTTTTCTGCTCAAACAAACTACATCGTTCATGAAGCCCACACGTTTCTCATCTTAACTGACAAGCATAGGATGTTAGATGGTCAGTGCTTTGTATCAGTTTCAGAAGCAGATTTGGACTACATATGGTCCATATGTGTAGGAAACACCGTTCTTTTGTTCCGGGCACACTCAGATTTCCTGCTGTATTAGAGACTCTACAAAGCAAGAGTGTGCTTCTCGCTCTAAAGCAGAGTGTGATCCATGGATGAGAACTATGCTGTGTGTTTCCCTTCAGAAATGGACTTAAATCCCAGTCTCTGTGTCTTACTACAAGCAAGACTTCGTTTAAGGTAAGGGCATTCACTTTTCTGCTCAAATGAACTACATCATTCACGAAGCTCACACGTTACTCATCTTAATTGACAAGCATTGGATGTTAGAGAACCAGTACTTTGTATCAGTTTCAGAAGAAGAGTTGGACTAGATATGGTCTATATGTGTAGGAAACACCGTTCTTTTGTTCTGGGCACACTCAGATTTCCTGCTGTCCTAGAGAATCTAGAAAGCAATAGCGTGCTTGTTGTTCTAAAGCAGAGTGTGATCAGTGGATGAGACAATGCTGTGTGTTTCACTTCAGAAATGGAGTTAAATCCCAGGCTATGTGTCTTCCTACAGGCAAGACTTCATTTCAGGAATGGGCTGTCACTTTTCAGCTCAAAAGAACTACATCGTTCACTGAGCTCACACATTTCTCATCTTAACAGACAAGCATTGGATGTTAGAGGACCAGTGCTTTGTATCAGTTTCAGAAGCAGAGTTGGACTAGATTTTGTCTGTATGTGTAGGAAACACCGTTCTTTTGTTCTCAGCACACTCATGTTTCCTGCTGTCTTAGAGACTCTAGAAAGCAAGAGCGTGCTTCTTGTTCTAAAGCAGAGTGTCATCAATGGATGAGACAATGCAGTGTGTTTCACTTCAGAAATGGAGTTAAATCCCAGGCTCTGAGTCTCCCTACAAGCAAGACTTCGTTTCAGGTAAGGGCAGTCACTTTTCTGCTCAAAGGAACTACATTGTTCACGAAGCTCACACGTTTCTCATCTTAACTGACAAGCATTGGATGATAGAGGACCAGTGCATTGTATCAGTTTCAGAAGAAGATTTGGACTACATATAGTCCGTATGTGTAGGAAACACCGTTCTTTTGTTCTGGGCACAATCAGATTTCCTGCTGTATTAGATACTCTAGAAAGCAAGAGCGTGCTTCTTGCTCTAAAGCAGATTGTGATCCATGGATGAGAACTATGCTGTGTGTTTCACTTCAGAAATGGACTTAAATCCCAGGCTCTGTGTCTTACTACAAGCAAGACTTCGTTTCAGGTAAGAGCAGTCACTCTTCTGCTCAAATGAACTACATCTTTCACGAAGCTCACACGTTTCTCATCTTAATTGACAAGCATTGGATGGTAGAGGACCAGTACTTTGTATCAGTTTCAGAAGAAGAGTTGGATTAGATATGGTCCATATGTGTAGGAAACACCGTTCTTTTGTTCTGGGCACACTCAGATTTCCTGCTGTATTAGAAATTCTAGAAAGCAAGAGCGTGCTTCTCGCTCTAAAGCAGAGTGTGATCAATGGATGATTACACTGCCGTGTGTTTTAATTCAGAAATGGAGTTAAATCCCAGGCTCTGAGTCTTCCTACAAGCAAGACTTAAATTCAGGTAAGGGCAATCACTTTTCTGCTCAAACTAACTACATCGTTCACGAAGCTCACACATTTCTCATCTTAACTGACAAGCATTGGATGTTAGAGGGTCAGTGCTTTGTATCAGTTTCAGAAGCAGATTTGGACTACATAAGGTCCATATATGTAGGAAACACCGTTTATTTGTTCTGGGCACACTCAGATTTCCTGCTGTATTAGAGAGTCTAGAAAGCTAGAGTGTGCTTCTCGCTCTAAAGCAGAGTGTGATCCATGGATGAGAACTATGCTGTGTGTTTCCCTTCAGAAATGGACTTAAATCCCAGGCTCTGTGTCTTACTACAAGCAAGACTTCGTTTCAGGTAAGGGCAGTCACTTATCAGCTCAAACGAACTACATCGTTCACTGAGCTCACACGTTTCACATCTTAACAGACAAGCATTGGATGTTAGAGGACCAGTGCATTGTATCAGTTTCAGAAGAAGATTTGGACTACATATAGTCCCTATGTGTCGGAAACACCGTTCTTTTGTTCTGGGCACAATCAGATTTCCTGCTCTATTAGAGACTCTAGAAAGCAAGAGCGTGCTTCTTGCTCTAAAGCAGAGTGTTATCCATTGATGAGAACTATGCTGTATGTTTCTGTTCAGAAATGGAGTTAAATCCCAGACTCTGTGTCTTCCTACAGGCAAGACTTCCTTTCAGGTAAGGGCAGTCACTTTTCAGCTCAAACGAACTACATCGTTCACTGAGCTCACACATTTCTCATCTTAACAGACAAGCATTGGATGTTAGAGGACCAGTGCTTTGTATCAGTTTCAGAAGCAGAGTTGGACTAGATATTGTCCGTATGTGTAGGAAACACCGTTCTTTTGTTCTCAGCACACTCACGTTTCCTGCTGTCTTAGAGACTCTAGAAAGCAAGAGCGTGCTTCTTGTTATAAAGCAGAGTGTCAACAATGGATGAGACAATGCAGTGTGTTTCACTTCAGAAATGGAGTTAAATCCCAGGCTCTGAGTCTCCCTACAAGCAAGACTTCGTTTCAGGTAAGGGCAGTCACTTTTCTGCTCAAACAAACTACATCGTTCATGAAGCCCACACGTTTCTCATCTTAACTGACAAGCATAGGATGTTAGATGGTCAGTGCTTTGTATCAGTTTCAGAAGCAGATTTGGACTACATATGGTCCATATGTGTAGGAAACACCGTTCTTTTGTTCCGGGCACACTCAGATTTCCTGCTGTATTAGAGACTCTACAAAGCAAGAGTGTGCTTCTCGCTCTAAAGCAGAGTGTGATCCATGGATGAGAACTATGCTGTGTGTTTCCCTTCAGAAATGGACTTAAATCCCAGGCTCTGTGTCTTACTACAAGCAAGACTTCGTTTAAGGTAAGGGCATTCACTTTTCTGCTCAAATGAACTACATCATTCACGAAGCTCACACGTTTCTCATATTAATTGACAAGCATTGGATGTTAGAGAACCAGTACTTTGTATCAGTTTCAGAAGAAGAGTTGGACTAGATATGGTCTATATGTGTAGGAAACACCGTTCTTTTGTTCTGGGCACACTCAGATTTCCTGCTGTCCTAGAGAATCTAGAAAGCAATAGCGTGCTTCTTGTTCTAAAGCAGAGTGTGATCCATGGATGAGAACTATGCTGTGTGTTTCCCTTCAGAAATGGACTTAAATCCCAGGCTCTGTGTCTTACTACAAGCAAGACTTCGTTTCAGGTAAGGGCAGTCACTTTTCAGTTCAAAGGAACTACATCATTCACAAAGCTCACACGTTTCTCATCTTAACTGACAAGCAGTGGATGTTAGAGGACCAGTGCATTCTATCAGTTTCAGAAGAAGATTTGGACTACATATAGTCCGTATGTGTAGGAAACACCGTTCTTTTGTTCTGGGCACACTCAGATTTCCTGCTTAATAGAGACTCTAGAAAGCAAGAGTGTGCTTCTTGCTCTAAAGCAGAGTGTGATCCATGGATGAGAACTATGCTGTGTGCTTGACTTCAGAAATGGAGTTAAATCCCAGGCTCTGAGTCTTCCTAGAGGCAAGTCTTTGTTTCAGGTAAGGGCAGTCACTTTTCTGCTAAACGAACTACATCGTTCATGAAGCTCAAACGTTCTCATCTTAACTGACAAGTATTGGATGTTAGTTGGTCAGTGCTTTGTATCAGTTTCAGAAGCAGATTTGGACTACATATGGTCCATATGTGTAGGAAACACCGTTCTTTTGTTCCGGGCACACTCAGATTTCCTGCTGTCTTAGAGACTCTACAAAGCAAGAGTGTGCTTCTCGCTCTAAAGCAGAGTGTGATCCATGGATGAGAACTATGCTGTGTGTTTCCCTTCAGAAATGGACTTAAATTCCAGGCTCTGTGTCTTACTACAAGCAAGACTTCGTTTCAGGTAAGGGCAGTCAGTTTTCAGCTCAAAAGAACTACATCGTTCACTGAGCTCACACGTTTCTCATCTTAACAGACAAGCATTGGATGTTAGAGGACCAGTGCATTGTATCAGTTTCAGAAGAAGATTTGGACTACATATAGTCCGTATGTGTCGGAAACACCGTTCTTTTGTTCTGGGCACAATCAGATTTCCTGCTCTATTAGAGACTCTAGAAAGCAAGAGCGTGCTTCTTGCTCTAAAGCAGAGTGTTATCCACTGATGAGAACTATGCTGTATGTTTCCCTTCAGAAATGGAGTTAAATCCCAGACTCTGTGTCTTCCTACATGCAAGACTTCGTTTCAGGTAAGGGCAGTCACTTTTCAGCTCAAACGAACTACATCGTTCACTGAGCTCACACATTTCCCATCTTAACAGACAAGCATTGGATGTTAGAGGACCAGTGCTTTGTATCAGTTTCAGAAGCAGAGTTGGACTAGATATTGTCCATAAGTGTAGGAAACACCGTTCTTTTGTTCTTAGCACACTCACGTTTCCTGCTGTCTTAGAGACTCTAGAAAGCAAGAGCGTGCTTCTTGCTCTAAAGCAGAGTGTGATCCATGGATGAGAACTATGCTGTGTGTTTTACTTCAGAAATGGACTTAAATCCCAGGCTCTGTGTCTTCCTACAAGCAATACTTCGTTTCAGGTAAGGGCATTCACTTTTCTGCTCAAATGAACTACATCATTCACGCAGCTCACCTGTTTCTCATCTTAATTGACAAGCATTGGATGGTAGAGGACCAGTGCTTTGTATCACTTTCAGAAGAAGAGTTGGACTAGATATGGTCCATATGTGTAGGAAACACCGTTTTTTTGTACTGGGCACACTCAGATTTCCTGCTGTATTAGAAATTCCAGAAAGCAAGAGCGTGCTTCTCGCTCTAAAGCAGACTGTGATCACTGGATGATTACACTGCTGTGTGTTTTAATTCAGAAATGGAGTTAAATCCCAGGCTCTGAGTCTTCCTACAAGCAAGACTTAAATTCAGGTAAGGGCAATCACTTTTCTGCTCAAACTAACTACATCGTTCACGAAGCTCACACATTTCTCATCTTAACTGACAAGCATTGGATGTTAGAGGGTCAGTGCTTTGTATCAGTTTCAGAAGCAGATTTGGACTACATAAGGTCCATATGTGTAGGAAACACCGTTCATTTGTTCTGGGCACACTCAGATTTCCTGCTGTATTAGAGAGTCTAGAAAGCTAGACTGTGCTTCTCGCTCTAAAGCAGAGTGTGATCCATGGATGAGAACTATGCTGTGTGTTTCCCTTCAGAAATGGACTTAAATCCCAGGCTCTGTGTCTTACTACAAGCAAGACTTCGTTTCAGGTAAGGGCAGTCACTTATCAGCTCAAACGAACTACATCGTTCACTGAGCTCACACGTTTCTCATCTTAACTGACAAGCAGTGGATGTTAGAGGACCAGTGCATTCTATCAGTTTCAGAAGAAGATTTGGACTACATATAGTCCGTATGTTTAGGAAACACCGTTCTTTTGTTCTGGGCACACTCAGATTTCCTGCTTAATAGAGACTCTAGAAAGCAAGAGTGTGCTTCTTGCTCTAAAGCAGAGTGTGATCCATGGATGAGAACTATGCTGTGTGCTTGACTTCAGAAATGGAGTTAAATCCCAGGCTCTGAGTCTTCCTAGAGGCAAGTCTTTGTTTCAGGTAAGGGCAGTCACTTTTCTGCTAAACGAACTACATCGTTCATGAAGCTCAAACGTTCTCATCTTAACTGACAAGTATTGGATGTTAGTTGGTCAGTGCTTTGTATCAGTTTCAGAAGCAGATTTGGACTACATATGGTCCATATGTGTAGGAAACACCGTTCTTTTGTTCCGGGCACACTCAGATTTCCTGCTGTATTAGAGTCTCTACAAAGCAAGAGTGTGCTTCTCGCTCTAAAGCAGAGTGTGATCCATGGATGAGAACTATGCTGTGTGTTTCCCTTCAGAAATGGACTTAAATCCCAGGCTCTGTGTCTTACTACAAGCAAGACTTCGTTTCAGGTAAGGGCAGTCAGTTTTCAGCTCAAAAGAACTACATCGTTCACTGAGCTCACACGTTTCTCATCTTAACAGACAAGCATTGGATGTTAGAGGACCAGTGCATTGTATCAGTTTCAGAAGAAGATTTGGACTACATATAGTCCGTATGTGTCGGAAACACCGTTCTTTTGTTCTGGGCACAATCAGATGTCCTGCTCTATTAGAGACTCTAGAAAGCAAGAGCGTGCTTCTTGCTCTAAAGCAGAGTGTTATCCACTGATGAGAACTATGCTGTATGTTTCCCTTCAGAAATGGAGTTAAATCCCAGACTCTGTGTCTTCCTACAGGCAAGACTTCGTTTCAGGTAAGGGCAGTCACTTTTCAGCTCAAACGAACTACATCGTTCACTGAGCTCACACATTTCCCATCTTAACAGACAAGCATTGGATGTTAGAGGACCAGTGCTTTGTATCAGTTTCAGAAGCAGAGTTGGACTAGATATTGTCTGTATGTGTAGGAAACACTGTTCTTTTGTTCTTAGCACACTCACGTTTCCTGCTGTCTTAGACACTCTAGAAAGCAAGAGCGTGCTTCTTGCTCTAAAGCAGAGTGTGATCCATGGATGAGAACTATGCTGTGTGTTTCACTTCAGAAATGGACTTAAATCCCAGGCTCTGTGTCTTACTACAAGCAATACTTCGTTTCAGGTAAGGGCAGTCACTTTTCTGCTCAAATGAACTACATCATTCACGAAGCTCACCTGTTTCTCATCTTAATTGACAAGCATTGGATGGTAGAGGACCAGTGCTTTGTATCACTTTCAGAAGAAGAGTTGGACTAGATATGGTCCATATGTGTAGGAAACACCGTTTTTTTTGTACTGGGCACACTCAGATTTCCTGCTGTATTAGAAATTCCAGAAAGCAAGAGCGTGCTTCTCGCTCTAAAGCAGACTGTGATCACTGGATGATTACACTGCTGTGTGTTTTAATTCAGAAATGGAGTTAAATCCCAGGCTCTGAGTCTTCCTACAAGCAAGACTTAAATTCAGGTAAGGGCAATCACTTTTCTGCTCAAACTAACTACATCGTTCACGAAGCTCACACATTTCTCATCTTAACTGACAAGCATTGGATGTTAGAGGGTCAGTGCTTTGTATCAGTTTCAGAAGCAGATTTGGACTACATAAGGTCCATATATGTAGGAAACACCGTTCATTTGTTCTGGGCACACTCAGATTTCCTGCTGTATTAGAGAGTCTAGAAAGCTAGAGTGTGCTTCTTGCTCTAAAGCAGAGTGTGATCCATGGATGAGAACTATGCTGTGTGTTTCCCTTCAGAAATGGACTTAAATCCCAGGCTCTGTGTCTTACTACAAGCAAGACTTCGTTTCAGGTAAGGGCAGTCACTTATCAGCTCAAACGAACTACATCGTTCACTGAGCTCACACGTTTCTCATCTTAACAGACAAGCATTGGATGTTAGAGGACCAGTGCATTGTATCAGTTTCAGAAGAAGATTTGGACTACATATAGTCCCTATGTGTCGGAAACACCGTTCTTTTGTTCTGGGCACAATCAGATTTCCTGCTCTATTAGAGACTCTAGAAAGCAAGAGCGTGCTTCTTGCTCTAAAGCAGAGTGTTATCCATTGATGAGAACTATGCTGTATGTTTCTTTTCAGAAATGGAGTTAAATCCCAGACTCTGTGTCTTCCTACAGGCAAGACTTCCTTTAAGGTAAGGGCAGTCACTTTTCAGCTCAAACGAACTACATCGTTCACTGAGCTCACACATTTCTCATCTTAACAGACAAGCATTGGATGTTAGAGGACCAGTGCTTTGTATCAGTTTCAGAAGCAGAGTTGGACTAGATATTGTCCGTATGTGTAGGAAACACCGTTCTTTTGTTCTCAGCACACTCACGTTTCCTGCTGTCTTAGAGACTCTAGAAAGCAAGAGCGTGCTTCTTGTTATAAAGCAGAGTGTCAACAATGGATGAGACAATGCAATGTGTTTCACTTCTGAAATGGAGTTAAATCCCAGGCTCTGAGTCTCCCTACAAGCAAGACTTCGTTTCAGGTAAGGGCAGTCACTTTTCTGCTCAAACAAACTACATCGTTCATGAAGCCCACACGTTTCTCATCTTAACTGACAAGCATTGGATGTTAGATGGTCAGTGCTTTGTATCAGTTTCAGAAGCAGATTTGGACTACATATGGTCCATATGTGTAGGAAACACCGTTCTTTTGTTCCGGGCACACTCAGATTTCCTGCTGTATTAGAGACTCTACAAAGCAAGAGTGTGCTTCTCGCTCTAAAGCAGAGTGTGATCCATGGATGAGAACTATGCTGTGTGTTTCCCTTCAGAAATGGACTTAAATCCCAGGCTCTGTGTCTTACTACAAGCAAGACTTCGTTTAAGGTAAGGGCATTCACTTTTCTGCTCAAATGAACTACATCATTCACGAAGCTCACACGTTTCTCATCTTAATTGACAAGCATTGGATGTTAGAGAACCAGTACTTTGTATCAGTTTCAGAAGAAGAGTTGGACTAGATATGGTCTATATGTGTAGGAAACACCGTTCTTTTGTTCTGGGCACACTCAGATTTCCTGCTGTCCTAGAGAATCTAGAAAGCAATAGCGTGCTTATTGTTCTAAAGCAGAGTGTGATCCATGGATGAGAACTATGCTGTGTGTTTCCCTTCAGAAATGGACTTAAATCCCAGGCTCTGTGTCTTACTACAAGCAAGACTTCGTTTCAGGTAAGGGCAGTCACTTTTCAGTTCAAAGGAACTACATCATTCACAAAGCTCACACGTTTCTCATCTTAACTGACAAGCAGTGGATGTTAGAGGACCAGTGCATTCTATCAGTTTCAGAAGAAGATTTGGACTACATATAGTCCGTATGTGTAGGAAACACCGTTCTTTTGTTCTGGGCACACTCAGATTTCCTGCTTAATAGAGACTCTAGAAAGCAAGAGTGTGCTTCTTGCTCTAAAGCAGAGTGTGATCCATGGATGAGAACTATGCTGTGTGCTTGACTTCAGAAATGGAGTTAAATCCCAGGCTCTGAGTCTTCCTAGAGGCAAGTCTTTGTTTCAGGTAAGGGCAGTCACTTTTCTGCTAAACGAACTACATCGTTCATGAAGCTCAAACGTTCTCATCTTAACTGACAAGTATTGGATGTTAGTTGGTCAGTGCTTTGTATCAGTTTCAGAAGCAGATTTGGACTACATATGGTCCATATGTGTAGGAAACACCGTTCTTTTGTTCCGGGCACACTCAGATTTCCTGCTGTCTTAGAGACTCTACAAAGCAAGAGTGTGCTTCTCGCTCTAAAGCAGAGTGTGATCCATGGATGAGAACTATGCTGTGTGTTTCCCTTCAGAAATGGACTTAAATCCCAGGCTCTGTGTCTTACTACAAGCAAGACTTCGTTTCAGGTAAGGGCAGTCAGTTTTCAGCTCAAAAGAACTACATCGTTCACTGAGCTCACACGTTTCTCATCTTAACAGACAAGCATTGGATGTTAGAGGACCAGTGCATTGTATCAGTTTCAGAAGAAGATTTGGACTACATATAGTCCGTATGTGTCGGAAACACCGTTCTTTTGTTCTGGGCACAATCAGATTTCCTGCTCTATTAGAGACTCTAGAAAGCAAGAGCGTGCTTCTTGCTCTAAAGCAGAGTGTTATCCACTGATGAGAACTATGCTGTATGTTTCCCTTCAGAAATGGAGTTAAATCCCAGACTCTGTGTCTTCCTACATGCAAGACTTCGTTTCAGGTAAGGGCAGTCACTTTTCAGCTCAAACAAACTACATCGTTCACTGAGCTCACACATTTCCCATCTTAACAGACAAGCATTGGATGTTAGAGGACCAGTGCTTTGTATCAGTTTCAGAAGCAGAGTTGGACTAGATATTGTCCATATGTGTAGGAAACACCGTTATTTTGTTCTTAGCACACTCACGTTTCCTGCTGTCTTAGAGACTCTAGAAAGCAAGAGCGTGCTTCTTGCTCTAAAGCAGAGTGTGATCCATGGATGAGAACTATGCTGTGTGTTTTACTTCAGAAATGGACTTAAATCCCAGGCTCTGTGTCTTACTACAAGCAATACTTCGTTTCAGGTAAGGGCATTCACTTTTCTGCTCAAATGAACTACATCATTCACGCAGCTCACCTGTTTCTCATCTTAATTGACAAGCGTTGGATGGTAGAGGACCAGTGCTTTGTATCACTTTCAGAAGAAGAGTTGGACTAGATATGGTCCATATGTGTAGGAAACACCGTTTTTTTGTACTGGGCACACTCAGATTTCCTGCTGTATTAGAAATTCCAGAAAGCAAGAGCGTGCTTCTCGCTCTAAAGCAGACTGTGATCACTGGATGATTACACTGCTGTGTGTTTTAATTCAGAAATGGAGTTAAATCCCAGGCTCTGAGTCTTCCTACAAGCAAGACTTAAATTCAGGTAAGGGCAATCACTTTTCTGCTCAAACTAACTACATCGTTCACGAAGCTCACACATTTCTCATCTTAACTGACAAGCATTGGATGTTAGAGGGTCAGTGCTTTGTATCAGTTTCAGAAGCAGATTTGGACTACATACGGTCCATATGTGTAGGAAACACCGTTCATTTGTTCTGGGCACACTCAGATTTCCTGCTGTATTAGAGAGTCTAGAAAGCTAGACTGTGCTTCTCGCTCTAAAGCAGAGTGTGATCCATGGATGAGAACTATGCTGTGTGTTTCCCTTCAGAAATGGACTTAAATCCCAGGCTCTGTGTCTTACTACAAGCAAGACTTCGTTTCAGGTAAGGGCAGTCACTTATCAGCTCAAACGAACTACATCGTTCACTGAGCTCACACGTTTCTCATCTTAACTGACAAGCAGTGGATGTTAGAGGACCAGTGCATTCTATCAGTTTCAGAAGAAGATTTGGACTACATATAGTCCGTATGTTTAGGAAACACCGTTCTTTTGTTCTGGGCACACTCAGATTTCCTGCTTAATAGAGACTCTAGAAAGCAAGAGTGTGCTTCTTGCTCTAAAGCAGAGTGTGATCCATGGATGAGAACTATGCTGTGTGCTTGACTTCAGAAATGGAGTTAAATCCCAGGCTCTGAGTCTTCCTAGAGGCAAGTCTTTGTTTCAGGTAAGGGCAGTCACTTTTCTGCTAAACGAACTACATCGTTCATGAAGCTCAAACGTTCTCATCTTAACTGACAAGTATTGGATGTTAGTTGGTCAGTGCTTTGTATCAGTTTCAGAAGCAGATTTGGACTACATATGGTCCATATGTGTAGGAAACACCGTTCTTTTGTTCCGGGCACACTCAGATTTCCTGCTGTATTAGAGTCTCTACAAAGCAAGAGTGTGCTTCTCGCTCTAAAGCAGAGTGTGATCCATGGATGAGAACTATGCTGTGTGTTTCCCTTCAGAAATGGACTTAAATCCCAGGCTCTGTGTCTTACTACAAGCAAGACTTCGTTTCAGGTAAGGGCAGTCAGTTTTCAGCTCAAAAGAACTACATCGTTCACTGAGCTCACACGTTTCTCATCTTAACAGACAAGCATTGGATGTTAGAGGACCAGTGCATTGTATCAGTTTCAGAAGAAGATTTGGACTACATATAGTCCGTATGTGTCGGAAACACCGTTCTTTTGTTCTGGGCACAATCAGATGTCCTGCTCTATTAGAGACTCTAGAAAGCAAGAGCGTGCTTCTTGCTCTAAAGCAGAGTGTTATCCACTGATGAGAACTATGCTGTATGTTTCCCTTCAGAAATGGAGTTAAATCCCAGACTCTGTGTCTTCCTACAGGCAAGACTTCGTTTCAGGTAAGGGCAGTCACTTTTCAGCTCAAACGAACTACATCGTTCACTGAGCTCACACATTTCCCATCTTAACAGACAAGCATTGGATGTTAGAGGACCAGTGCTTTGTATCAGTTTCAGAAGCAGAGTTGGACTAGATATTGTCTGTATGTGTAGGAAACACTGTTCTTTTGTTCTTAGCACACTCACGTTTCCTGCTGTCTTAGACACTCTAGAAAGCAAGAGCGTGCTTCTTGCTCTAAAGCAGAGTGTGATCCATGGATGAGAACTATGCTGTGTGTTTCACTTCAGAAATGGACTTAAATCCCAGGCTCTGTGTCTTACTACAAGCAATACTTCGTTTCAGGTAAGGGCAGTCACTTTTCTGCTCAAATGAACTACATCATTCACGAAGCTCACCTGTTTCTCATCTTAATTGACAAGCATTGGATGGTAGAGGACCAGTGCTTTGTATCACTTTCAGAAGAAGAGTTGGACTAGATATGGTCCATATGTGTAGGAAACACCGTTTTTTTTGTACTGGGCACACTCAGATTTCCTGCTGTATTAGAAATTCCAGAAAGCAAGAGCGTGCTTCTCGCTCTAAAGCAGACTGTGATCACTGGATGATTACACTGCTGTGTGTTTTAATTCAGAAATGGAGTTAAATCCCAGGCTCTGAGTCTTCCTACAAGCAAGACTTAAATTCAGGTAAGGGCAATCACTTTTCTGCTCAAACTAACTACATCGTTCACGAAGCTCACACATTTCTCATCTTAACTGACAAGCATTGGATGTTAGAGGGTCAGTGCTTTGTATCAGTTTCAGAAGCAGATTTGGACTACATAAGGTCCATATATGTAGGAAACACCGTTCATTTGTTCTGGGCACACTCAGATTTCCTGCTGTATTAGAGAGTCTAGAAAGCTAGAGTGTGCTTCTTGCTCTAAAGCAGAGTGTGATCCATGGATGAGAACTATGCTGTGTGTTTCCCTTCAGAAATGGACTTAAATCCCAGGCTCTGTGTCTTACTACAAGCAAGACTTCGTTTCAGGTAAGGGCAGTCACTTATCAGCTCAAACGAACTACATCGTTCACTGAGCTCACACGTTTCTCATCTTAACAGACAAGCATTGGATGTTAGAGGACCAGTGCATTGTATCAGTTTCAGAAGAAGATTTGGACTACATATAGTCCCTATGTGTCGGAAACACCGTTCTTTTGTTCTGGGCACAATCAGATTTCCTGCTCTATTAGAGACTCTAGAAAGCAAGAGCGTGCTTCTTGCTCTAAAGCAGAGTGTTATCCATTGATGAGAACTATGCTGTATGTTTCTTTTCAGAAATGGAGTTAAATCCCAGACTCTGTGTCTTCCTACAGGCAAGACTTCCTTTAAGGTAAGGGCAGTCACTTTTCAGCTCAAACGAACTACATCGTTCACTGAGCTCACACATTTCTCATCTTAACAGACAAGCATTGGATGTTAGAGGACCAGTGCTTTGTATCAGTTTCAGAAGCAGAGTTGGACTAGATATTGTCCGTATGTGTAGGAAACACCGTTCTTTTGTTCTCAGCACACTCACGTTTCCTGCTGTCTTAGAGACTCTAGAAAGCAAGAGCGTGCTTCTTGTTATAAAGCAGAGTGTCAACAATGGATGAGACAATGCAGTGTGTTTCACTTCAGAAATGGAGTTAAATCCCAGGCTCTGAGTCTCCCTACAAGCAAGACTTCGTTTCAGGTAAGGGCAGTCACTTTTCTGCTCAAACAAACTACATCGTTCATGAAGCCCACACGTTTCTCATCTTAACTGACAAGCATAGGATGTTAGATGGTCAGTGCTTTGTATCAGTTTCAGAAGCAGATTTGGACTACATATGGTCCATATGTGTAGGAAACACCGTTCTTTTGTTCCGGGCACACTCAGATTTCCTGCTGTATTAGAGACTCTACAAAGCAAGAGTGTGCTTCTCGCTCTAAAGCAGAGTGTGATCCATGGATGAGAACTATGCTGTGTGTTTCCCTTCAGAAATGGACTTAAATCCCAGGCTCTGAGTCGTCCTACAAGCAAGACTTCGTTTAAGGTAAGGGCATTCACTTTTCTGCTCAAATGAACTACATCATTCACGAAGCTCACACGTTTCTCATATTAATTGACAAGCATTGGATGTTAGAGAACCAGTACTTTGTATCAGTTTCAGAAGAAGAGTTGGACTAGATATGGTCTATATGTGTAGGAAACACCGTTCTTTTGTTCTGGGCACACTCAGATTTCCTGCTGTCCTAGAGAATCTAGAAAGCAATAGCATGCTTGTTGTTCTAAAGCAGAGTGTGATCAATGGATGAGACAATGCTGTGTGTTTCACTTCAGAAATGGAGTTAAATCCCAGGCTATGTGTCTTCCTACAGGCAAGACTTCATTTCAGGAATGGGCTGTCACTTTTCAGCTCAAAAGAACTACATCGTTCACTGAGCTCACACATTTCTCATCTTAACAGACAAGCATTGGATGTTAGAGGACCAGTGCTTTGTATCAGTTTCAGAAGCAGAGTTGGACTAGATATTGTCTGTATGTGTAGGAAACACCGTTCTTTTGTTCTCAGCACACTCACGTTTCCTGCTGTCTTAGAGACTCTAGAAAGCAAGAGCGTGCTTCTTGTTCTAAAGCAGAGTGTCATCAATGGATGAGACAATGCAGTGTGTTTCACTTCAGAAATGGAGTTAAATCCCATGCTCTGAGTCTCCCTACAAGCAAGACTTCGTTTCAGGTAAGGGCAGTCACTTTTCTGCTCAAAGGAACTACATTGTTCACGAAGCTCACACGTTTCTCATCTTAACTGACAAGCATTGGATGATAGAGGACCAGTGCATTGTATCAGTTTCAGAA
This sequence comes from Onychomys leucogaster, assembly GCA_949786385.1. Taxonomy (NCBI): domain Eukaryota; kingdom Metazoa; phylum Chordata; class Mammalia; order Rodentia; family Cricetidae; genus Onychomys; species Onychomys leucogaster. The sequence continues at coordinate 64,029 of CATKUP010000626.1, forward strand.
GAAGATTTGGACTACATATAGTCCGTATGTGTAGGAAACACCGTTCTTTTGTTCTGGGCACAATCAGATTTCCTGCTGTATTAGATACTCTAGAAAGCAAGAGCGTGCTTCTTGCTCTAAAGCAGATTGTGATCCATGGATGAGAACTATGCTGTGTGTTTCACTTCAGAAATGGACTTAAATCCCAGGCTCTGTGTCTTACTACCAGCAAGACTTCCTTTCAGGTAAGAGCAGTCACTCTTCTGCTCAAATGAACTACATCATTCACGAAGCTCACACGTTTCTCATCTTAATTGACAAGCATTGGATGGTAGAGGACCAGTGCATTGTATCAGTTTCAGAAGAAGATTTGGACTACATATAGTCCGTATGTGTCGGAAACACCGTTCTTTTGTTCTGGGCACAATCAGATGTCCTGCTCTATTAGAGACTCTAGAAAGCAAGAGCGTGCTTCTTGCTCTAAAGCAGAGTGTTATCCACTGATGAGAACTATGCTGTATGTTTCCCTTCAGAAATGGAGTTAAATCCCAGACTCTGTGTCTTCCTACAGGCAAGACTTCGTTTCAGGTAAGGGCAGTCACTTTTCAGCTCAAACGAACTACATCGTTCACTGAGCTCACACATTTCCCATCTTAACAGACAAGCATTGGATGTTAGAGGACCAGTGCTTTGTATCAGTTTCAGAAGCAGAGTTGGACTAGATATTGTCTGTATGTGTAGGAAACACTGTTCTTTTGTTCTTAGCACACTCACGTTTCCTGCTGTCTTAGACACTCTAGAAAGCAAGAGCGTGCTTCTTGCTCTAAAGCAGAGTGTGATCCATGGATGAGAACTATGCTGTGTGTTTCACTTCAGAAATGGACTTAAATCCCAGGCTCTGTGTCTTACTACAAGCAATACTTCGTTTCAGGTAAGGGCAGTCACTTTTCTGCTCAAATGAACTACATCATTCACGAAGCTCACCTGTTTCTCATCTTAATTGACAAGCATTGGATGGTAGAGGACCAGTGCTTTGTATCACTTTCAGAAGAAGAGTTGGACTAGATATGGTCCATATGTGTAGGAAACACCGTTTTTTTTGTACTGGGCACACTCAGATTTCCTGCTGTATTAGAAATTCCAGAAAGCAAGAGCGTGCTTCTCGCTCTAAAGCAGACTGTGATCACTGGATGATTACACTGCTGTGTGTTTTAATTCAGAAATGGAGTTAAATCCCAGGCTCTGAGTCTTCCTACAAGCAAGACTTAAATTCAGGTAAGGGCAATCACTTTTCTGCTCAAACTAACTACATCGTTCACGAAGCTCACACATTTCTCATCTTAACTGACAAGCATTGGATGTTAGAGGGTCAGTGCTTTGTATCAGTTTCAGAAGCAGATTTGGACTACATAAGGTCCATATATGTAGGAAACACCGTTCATTTGTTCTGGGCACACTCAGATTTCCTGCTGTATTAGAGAGTCTAGAAAGCTAGAGTGTGCTTCTTGCTCTAAAGCAGAGTGTGATCCATGGATGAGAACTATGCTGTGTGTTTCCCTTCAGAAATGGACTTAAATCCCAGGCTCTGTGTCTTACTACAAGCAAGACTTCGTTTCAGGTAAGGGCAGTCACTTATCAGCTCAAACGAACTACATCGTTCACTGAGCTCACACGTTTCTCATCTTAACAGACAAGCATTGGATGTTAGAGGACCAGTGCATTGTATCAGTTTCAGAAGAAGATTTGGACTACATATAGTCCCTATGTGTCGGAAACACCGTTCTTTTGTTCTGGGCACAATCAGATTTCCTGCTCTATTAGAGACTCTAGAAAGCAAGAGCGTGCTTCTTGCTCTAAAGCAGAGTGTTATCCATTGATGAGAACTATGCTGTATGTTTCTTTTCAGAAATGGAGTTAAATCCCAGACTCTGTGTCTTCCTACAGGCAAGACTTCCTTTAAGGTAAGGGCAGTCACTTTTCAGCTCAAACGAACTACATCGTTCACTGAGCTCACACATTTCTCATCTTAACAGACAAGCATTGGATGTTAGAGGACCAGTGCTTTGTATCAGTTTCAGAAGCAGAGTTGGACTAGATATTGTCCGTATGTGTAGGAAACACCGTTCTTTTGTTCTCAGCACACTCACGTTTCCTGCTGTCTTAGAGACTCTAGAAAGCAAGAGCGTGCTTCTTGTTATAAAGCAGAGTGTCAACAATGGATGAGACAATGCAGTGTGTTTCACTTCAGAAATGGAGTTAAATCCCAGGCTCTGAGTCTCCCTACAAGCAAGACTTCGTTTCAGGTAAGGGCAGTCACTTTTCTGCTCAAACAAACTACATCGTTCATGAAGCCCACACGTTTCTCATCTTAACTGACAAGCATAGGATGTTAGATGGTCAGTGCTTTGTATCAGTTTCAGAAGCAGATTTGGACTACATATGGTCCATATGTGTAGGAAACACCGTTCTTTTGTTCCGGGCACACTCAGATTTCCTGCTGTATTAGAGACTCTACAAAGCAAGAGTGTGCTTCTCGCTCTAAAGCAGAGTGTGATCCATGGATGAGAACTATGCTGTGTGTTTCCCTTCAGAAATGGACTTAAATCCCAGGCTCTGAGTCGTCCTACAAGCAAGACTTCGTTTAAGGTAAGGGCATTCACTTTTCTGCTCAAATGAACTACATCATTCACGAAGCTCACACGTTTCTCATATTAATTGACAAGCATTGGATGTTAGAGAACCAGTACTTTGTATCAGTTTCAGAAGAAGAGTTGGACTAGATATGGTCTATATGTGTAGGAAACACCGTTCTTTTGTTCTGGGCACACTCAGATTTCCTGCTGTCCTAGAGAATCTAGAAAGCAATAGCATGCTTGTTGTTCTAAAGCAGAGTGTGATCAATGGATGAGACAATGCTGTGTGTTTCACTTCAGAAATGGAGTTAAATCCCAGGCTATGTGTCTTCCTACAGGCAAGACTTCATTTCAGGAATGGGCTGTCACTTTTCAGCTCAAAAGAACTACATCGTTCACTGAGCTCACACATTTCTCATCTTAACAGACAAGCATTGGATGTTAGAGGACCAGTGCTTTGTATCAGTTTCAGAAGCAGAGTTGGACTAGATATTGTCTGTATGTGTAGGAAACACCGTTCTTTTGTTCTCAGCACACTCACGTTTCCTGCTGTCTTAGAGACTCTAGAAAGCAAGAGCGTGCTTCTTGTTCTAAAGCAGAGTGTCATCAATGGATGAGACAATGCAGTGTGTTTCACTTCAGAAATGGAGTTAAATCCCATGCTCTGAGTCTCCCTACAAGCAAGACTTCGTTTCAGGTAAGGGCAGTCACTTTTCTGCTCAAAGGAACTACATTGTTCACGAAGCTCACACGTTTCTCATCTTAACTGACAAGCATTGGATGATAGAGGACCAGTGCATTGTATCAGTTTCAGAAGAAGATTTGGACTACATATAGTCCGTATGTGTAGGAAACACCGTTCTTTTGTTCTGGGCACAATCAGATTTCCTGCTGTATTAGATACTCTAGAAAGCAAGAGCGTGCTTCTTGCTCTAAAGCAGATTGTGATCCATGGATGAGAACTATGCTGTGTGTTTCACTTCAGAAATGGACTTAAATCCCAGGCTCTGTGTCTTACTACCAGCAAGACTTCCTTTCAGGTAAGAGCAGTCACTCTTCTGCTCAAATGAACTACATCATTCACGAAGCTCACACGTTTCTCATCTTAATTGACAAGCATTGGATGGTAGAGGACCAGTGCATTGTATCAGTTTCAGAAGAAGATTTGGACTACATATAGTCCCTATGTGTCGGAAACACCGTTCTTTTGTTCTGGGCACAATCAGATTTCCTGCTCTATTAGAGACTCTAGAAAGCAAGAGCGTGCTTCTTGCTCTAAAGCAGAGTGTTATCCATTGATGAGAACTATGCTGTATGTTTCTTTTCAGAAATGGAGTTAAATCCCAGACTCTGTGTCTTCCTACAGGCAAGACTTCCTTTCAGGTAAGGGCAGTCACTTTTCAGCTCAAACGAACTACATCGTTCACTGAGCTCACACATTTCTCATCTTAACAGACAAGCATTGGATGTTAGAGGACCAGTGCTTTGTATCAGTTTCAGAAGCAGAGTTGGACTAGATATTGTCCGTATGTGTAGGAAACACCGTTCTTTTGTTCTCAGCACACTCACGTTTCCTGCTGTCTTAGAGACTCTAGAAAGCAAGAGCGTGCTTCTTGTTATAAAGCAGAGTGTCAACAATGGATGAGACAATGCAGTGTGTTTCACTTCAGAAATGGAGTTAAATCCCAGGCTCTGAGTCTCCCTACAAGCAAGACTTCGTTTCAGGTAAGGGCAGTCACTTTTCTGCTCAAACAAACTACATCGTTCATGAAGCCCACACGTTTCTCATCTTAACTGACAAGCATAGGATGTTAGATGGTCAGTGCTTTGTATCAGTTTCAGAAGCAGATTTGGACTACATATGGTCCATATGTGTAGGAAACACCGTTCTTTTGTTCCGGGCACACTCAGATTTCCTGCTGTATTAGAGACTCTACAAAGCAAGAGTGTGCTTCTCGCTCTAAAGCAGAGTGTGATCCATGGATGAGAACTATGCTGTGTGTTTCCCTTCAGAAATGGACTTAAATCCCAGGCTCTGAGTCGTCCTACAAGCAAGACTTCGTTTAAGGTAAGGGCATTCACTTTTCTGCTCAAATGAACTACATCATTCACGAAGCTCACACGTTTCTCATATTAATTGACAAGCATTGGATGTTAGAGAACCAGTACTTTGTATCAGTTTCAGAAGAAGAGTTGGACTAGATATGGTCTATATGTGTAGGAAACACCGTTCCTTTGTTCTGGGCACACTCAGATTTCCTGCTGTCCTAGAGAATCTAGACGCAATAGCGTGCTTGTTGTTCTAAAGCAGAGTGTGATCAATGGATGAGACAATGCTGTGTGTTTCACTTCAGAAATGGAGTTAAATCCCAGGCTATGTGTCTTCCTACAGGCAAGACTTCATTTCAGGAATGGGCTGTCACTTTTCAGCTCAAAAGAACTACATCGTTCACTGAGCTCACACATTTCTCATCTTAACAGACAAGCATTGGATGTTAGAGGACCAGTGCTTTGTATCAGTTTCAGAAGCAGAGTTGGACTAGATATTGTCTGTATGTGTAGGAAACACCGTTCTTTTGTTCTCAGCACACTCACGTTTCCTGCTGTCTTAGAGACTCTAGAAAGCAAGAGCGTGCTTCTTGTTCTAAAGCAGAGTGTCATCAATGGATGAGACAATGCAGTGTGTTTCACTTCAGAAATGGAGTTAAATCCCATGCTCTGAGTCTCCCTACAAGCAATACTTCGTTTCAGGTAAGGGCAGTCACTTTTCTGCTCAAAGGAACTACATTGTTCACGAAGCTCACACGTTTCTCATCTTAACTGACAAGCATTGGATGATAGAGGACCAGTGCATTGTATCAGTTTCAGAAGAAGATTTGGACTACATATAGTCCGTATGTGTAGGAAACACCGTTCTTTTGTTCTCAGCACACTCACGTTTCCTGCTGTCTTAGAGACTCTAGAAAGCAAGAGCGTGCTTCTTGCTCTAAAGCAGATTGTGATCCATGGATGAGAACTATGCTGTGTGTTTCACTTCAGAAATGGACTTAAATCCCAGGCTCTGTGTCTTACTACCAGCAAGACTTCCTTTCAGGTAAGAGCAGTCACTCTTCTGCTCAAATGAACTACATCATTCACGAAGCTCACACGTTTCTCATCTTAATTGACAAGCATTGGATGGTAGAGGACCAGTGCATTGTATCAGTTTCAGAAGAAGATTTGGACTACATATAGTCCCTATGTGTCGGAAACACCGTTCTTTTGTTCTGGGCACAATCAGATTTCCTGCTCTATTAGAGACTCTAGAAAGCAAGAGCGTGCTTCTTGCTCTAAAGCAGAGTGTTATCCATTGATGAGAACTATGCTTTATGTTTCTTTTCAGAAATGGAGTTAAATCCCAGACTCTGTGTCTTCCTACAGGCAAGACTTCCTTTCAGGTAAGGGCAGTCACTTTTCAGCTCAAACGAACTACATCGTTCACTGAGCTCACACATTTCTCATCTTAACAGACAAGCATTGGATGTTAGAGGACCAGTGCTTTGTATCAGTTTCAGAAGCAGAGTTGGACTAGATATTGTCCGTATGTGTAGGAAACACCGTTCTTTTGTTCTGGGCACAATCAGATTTCCTGCTGTATTAGATACTCTAGAAAGCAAGAGCGTGCTTCTTGCTCTAAAGCAGATTGTGATCCATGGATGAGAACTATGCTGTGTGTTTCACTTCAGAAATGGACTTAAATCCCAGGCTCTGTGTCTTACTACCAGCAAGACTTCCTTTCAGGTAAGAGCAGTCACTCTTCTGCTCAAATGAACTACATCATTCACGAAGCTCACACGTTTCTCATCTTAATTGACAAGCATTGGATGGTAGAGGACCAGTGCATTGTATCAGTTTCAGAAGAAGATTTGGACTACATATAGTCCCTATGTGTCGGAAACACCGTTCTTTTGTTCTGGGCACAATCAGATTTCCTGCTCTATTAGAGACTCTAGAAAGCAAGAGCGTGCTTCTTGCTCTAAAGCAGAGTGTTATCCATTGATGAGAACTATGCTTTATGTTTCTTTTCAGAAATGGAGTTAAATCCCAGACTCTGTGTCTTCCTACAGGCAAGACTTCCTTTCAGGTAAGGGCAGTCACTTTTCAGCTCAAACGAACTACATCGTTCACTGAGCTCACACATTTCTCATCTTAACAGACAAGCATTGGATGTTAGAGGACCAGTGCTTTGTATCAGTTTCAGAAGCAGAGTTGGACTAGATATTGTCCGTATGTGTAGGAAACACCGTTCTTTTGTTCTCAGCACACTCACGTTTCCTGCTGTCTTAGAGACTCTAGAAAGCAAGAGTGTGCTTCTTGTTATAAAGCAGAGTGTCAACAATGGATGAGACAATGCAGTGTGTTTCACTTCAGAAATGGAGTTAAATCCCAGGCTCTGAGTCTCCCTACAAGCAAGACTTCGTTTCAAGTAAGGGCAGTCACTTTTCTGCTCAAACAAACTACATCGTTCATGAAGCCCACACGTTTCTCATCTTAACTGACAAGCATAGGATGTTAGATGGTCAGTGCTTTATATCAGTTTCAGAAGCAGATTTGGACTACATATGGTCCATATGTGTAGGAAACACCATTCTTTTGTTCCGGGCACACTCAGATTTCCTGCTGTATTAGAGACTCTACAAAGCAAGAGTGTGCTTCTCGCTCTAAAGCAGAGTGTGATCCATGGATGAGAACTATGCTGTGTGTTTCCCTTCAGAAATGGACTTAAATCCCAGGCTCTGTGTCTTCCTACAATCAAGACTTCGTTTAAGGTAAGGGCATTCACTTTTCTGCTCAAATGAACTACATCATTCACGAAGCTCACACGTTTCTCATCTTAATTGACAAGCATTGGATGTTAGAGAACCAGTACTTTGTATCAGTTTCAGAAGAAGAGTTGGACTAGATATGGTCTATATGTGTAGGAAACACCGTTCCTTTGTTCTGGGCACACTCAGATTTCCTGCTGTCCTAGAGAATCTAGACGCAATAGCGTGCTTGTTGTTCTAAAGCAGAGTGTGATCAATGGATGAGACAATGCTGTGTGTTTCACTTCAGAAATGGAGTTAAATCCCAGGCTATGTGTCTTCCTACAGGCAAGACTTCATTTCAGGAATGGGCTGTCACTTTTCAGCTCAAAAGAACTACATCGTTCACTGAGCTCACACATTTCTCATCTTAACAGACAAGCATTGGATGTTAGAGGACCAGTGATTTGTATCAGTTTCAGAAGCAGAGTTGGACTAGATATTGTCTGTATGTGTAGGAAACACCGTTCTTTTGTTCTCAGCACACTCACGTTTCCTGCTGTCTTAGAGACTCTAGAAAGCAAGAGCGTGCTTCTTGTTCTAAAGCAGAGTGTCATCAATGGATGAGACAATGCAGTGTGTTTCACTTCAGAAATGGAGTTAAATCCCAGGCTCTGAGTCTCCCTACAAGCAAGACTTCGTTTCAGGTAAGGGCAGTCACTTTTCTGCTCAAAGGAACTACATTGTTCACGAAGCTCACACGTTTCTCATCTTAACTGACAAGCATTGGATGATAGAGGACCAGTGCATTGTATCAGTTTCAGAAGAAGATTTGGACTACATATAGTCGGTATGTGTAGGAAACACCGTTCTTTTGTTCTGGGCACAATCAGATTTCCTGCTGTATTAGATACTCTAGAAAGCAAGAGCATGCTTCTTGCTCTAAAGCAGATTGTGATCCATGGATGAGAACTATGCTGTGTGTTTCACTTCAGAAATGGACTTAAATCCCAGGCTCTGTGTCTTACTACAAGCAAGACTTCGTTTCAGGTAAGAGCAGTCACTCTTCTGCTCAAATGAACTACATCATTCACAAAGCTCACACGTTTCTCATCTTAATTGACAAGCATTGGATGTTAGAGAACCTGTACTTTGTATCAGTTTCAGAAGAAGAGTTGGACTAGATATGGTCCATATGTGCAGGAAACACCGTTCTTTTGTTCTGGGCACACTCAGATTTCCTGCTGTATTAGAAATTCTAGAAAGCAAGAGCGTGCTTCTCGCTCTAAAGCAGAGTGTGATCAATGGATGATTACACTGCTGTGTGTTTTACTTCAGAAATGGAGTTAAATCCCAGGCTCTGAGTCTTCCTACAAGGAAGACTTAAATTCAGGTAAGGGCAGTCACTTTTCTGCTCAAACTAACTACATAGTTCACGAGGCTCACACGTTTCTCATCTTAACAGAAGCATTGGATGTTAGAGGACCAGTGCTTTGTATCAGTTTCAGAAGCAGAGTTGGACTAGATATGGTCCGTATGTGTAGGAAAAACCGTTCTTTTGTTCTCAGCAAACTCACATTTCCTGCTGTCTTAGAGACTCTAGAAAGCAAGAGCGTGCTTCTTGCTCTAAAGCAGAGTGTTATCCATTGATGAGAACTATGCTGTATGTTTCTTTTCAGAAATGGAGTTAAATCCCAGACTCTGTGTCTTCCTACAGGCAAGACTTCCTTTCAGGTAAGGGCAGTCACTTTTCAGCTCAAACGAACTACATCGTTCACTGAGCTCACACATTTCTCATATTAACAGACAAGCATTGGATGTTAGAGGACCAGTGCTTTGTATCAGTTTCAGAAGCAGAGTTGGACTAGATATTGTCCGTATGTGTAGGAAACACCGTTCTTTTGTTCTCAGCACACTCACGTTTCCTGCTGTCTTAGAGACTCTAGAAAGCAAGAGCGTGCTTCTTGTTATAAAGCAGAGTGTCAACAATGGATGAGACAATGCAGTGTGTTTCACTTCAGAAATGGAGTTAAATCCCAGGCTCTGAGTCTCCCTACAAGCAAGACTTCGTTTCAAGTAAGGGCAGTCACTTTTCTGCTCAAACAAACTACATCGTTCATGAAGCCCACACGTTTCTCATCTTAACTGACAAGCATAGTATGTTAGATGGTCAGTGCTTTGTATCAGTTTCAGAAGCAGATTTGGACTACATATGGTCCATATGTGTAGGAAACACCATTCTTTTGTTCCGGGCACACTCAGATTTCCTGCTGTATTAGAGACTCTACAAAGCAAGAGTGTGCTTCTCGCTCTAAAGCAGAGTGTGATCCATGGATGAGAACTATGCTGTGTGTTTCCCTTCAGAAATGGACTTAAATCCCAGGCTCTGTGTCTTACTACAAGCAAGACTTCGTTTAAGGTAAGGGCATTCACTTTTCTGCTCAAATGAACTACATCATTCACGAAGCTCACACGTTTCTCATCTTAATTGACAAGCATTGGATGTTAGAGAACCAGTACTTTGTATCAGTTTCAGAAGAAGAGTTGGACTAGATATGGTCTATATGTGTAGGAAACACCGTTCTTTTGTTCTGGGCACACTCAGATTTCCTGCTGTCCTAGAGAATCTAGAAAGCAATAGCGTGCTTGTTGTTCTAAAGCAGAGTGTGATCAATGGATGAGACAATGCTGTGTGTTTCACTTCAGAAATGGAGTTAAATCCCAGGCTATGTGTCTTCCTACAGGCAAGACTTCATTTCAGGAATGGGCTGTCACTTTTCAGCTCAAAAGAACTACATCGTTCACTGAGCTCACACATTTCTCATCTTAACAGACAAGCATTGGATGTTAGAGGACCAGTGCTTTGTATCAGTTTCAGAAGCAGAGTTGGACTAGATATTGTCTGTATGTGTAGGAAACACCGTTCTTTTGTTCTCAGCACACTCACGTTTCCTGCTGTCTTAGAGACTCTAGAAAGCAAGAGCGTGCTTCTTGTTCTAAAGCAGAGTGTCATCAATGGATGAGACAATGCAGTGTGTTTCACTTCAGAAATGGAGTTAAATCCCATGCTCTGAGTCTCCCTACAAGCAAGACTTCGTTTCAGGTAAGGGCAGTCACTTTTCTGCTCAAAGGAACTACATTGTTCACGAAGCTCACACGTTTCTCATCTTAACTGACAAGCATTGGATGATAGAGGACCAGTGCATTGTATCAGTTTCAGAAGAAGATTTGGACTACATATAGTCCGTATGTGTAGGAAACACCGTTCTTTTGTTCTGGGCACAATCAGATTTCCTGCTGTATTAGATACTCTAGAAAGCAAGAGCGTGCTTCTTGCTCTAAAGCAGATTGTGATCCATGGATGAGAACTATGCTGTGTGTTTCACTTCAGAAATGGACTTAAATCCCATGCTCTGTGTCTTACTACAAGAAAGACTTCGTTTCAGGTAAGAGCAGTCACTCTTCTGCTCAAATGAACTACATCATTCACGAAGCTCACACGTTTCTCATCTTAATTGACAAGCATTGGATGGTAGAGGACCAGTACTTTGTATCAGTTTCAGAAGAAGAGTTGGAATAGATATGGTCCATATGTGTAGGAAACACCGTTCTTTTGTTCTGGGCACACTCAGATTTCCTGCTGTATTAGAAATTCTAGAAAGCGAGAGCGTGCTTCTCGCTCTAAAGCAGAGTGTGATCAATGGATGATTACACTGCCGTGTGTTTTAATTCAGAAATGGAGTTAAATCCCAGGCTTTGAGTCTTCCTAAAGGAAGACTTAAATTCAGGTAAGGGCAGTCACTTTTCTGCTCAAACTAAATACATCGTTCACTGAGCTCACACGTTTCTCATCTTAACAGAAGCATTGGATGTTAGAGGACCAGTTCTTTGTATCAGTTTCAGAAGCAGAGTTGGACTAGATATGGTCCGTATGTGTAGGAAAAACTGTTCTTTTGTTCTCTGCAAACTCACATTTCCTGCTGTCTTAGAGACTCTAGAAAGCAAGAGCGTGCTTCTTGCTCTAAAGCAGAGTGTTATCCATTGATGAGAACTATGCTGTATGTTTCTTTTCAGAAATGGAGTTAAATCCCAGACTCTGTGTCTTCCTACAGGCAAGACTTCCTTTCAGGTAAGGGCAGTCACTTTTCAGCTCAAACGAACTACATCGTTCACTGAGCTCACACATTTCTCATCTTAACAGACAAGCATTGGATGTTAGAGGACCAGTGCTTTGTATCAGTTTCAGAAGCAGAGTTGGACTAGATATTGTCCGTATGTGTAGGAAACACCGTTCTTTTGTTCTCAGCACACTCACGTTTCCTGATGTCTTAGAGACTCTAGAAAGCAAAAGCGTGCTTCTTGTTCTAAAGCAGAGTGTCAACAATGGATGAGACAATGCAGTGTGATTCACTTCAGAAATGGAGTTAAATCCCAGGCTCTGAGTCTCCCTACAAGCAAGACTTCGTTTCAGGTAAGGGCAGTCACTTTTCTGCTCAAACAAACTACATCGTTCATGAAGCCCACATGTTTCTCATCTTAACTGACAAGCATAGGATGTTAGATGGTCAGTGCTTTGTATCAGTTTCGGAAGCAGATTTGGACTACATATGGTCCATATGTGTAGGAAACACCGTTCTTTTGTTCCGGGCACACTCAGATTTCCTGCTGTATTAGAGACTCTACAAAGCAAGAGTGTGCTTCTCGCTCTAAAGCAGAGTGTGATCCATGGATGAGAACTATGCTGTGTGTTTCCCTTCAGAAATGGACTTAAATCCCAGGCTCTGTGTCTTACTACAAGCAAGACTTCGTTTAAGGTAAGGGCATTCACTTTTCTGCTCAAATGAACTACATCATTCACGAAGCTCACACGTTTCTCATCTTAATTGACAAGCATTGGATGTTAGAGAACCAGTACTTTGTATCAGTTTCAGAAGAAGAGTTGGACTAGATATGGTCTATATGTGTAGGAAACACCGTTCTTTTGTTCTGGGCACACTCAGATTTCCTGCTGTCCTAGAGAATCTAGAAAGCAATAGCGTGCTTGTTGTTCTAAAGCAGAGTGTGATCAATGGATGAGACAATGCTGTGTGTTTCACTTCAGAAATGGAGTTAAACCCCAGGCTATGTGTCTTCCTACAGGCAAGACTTCATTTCAGGAATGGGCAGTCACTTTTCAGCTCAAAAGAACTACATTGTTCACTGAGCTCACACATTTATCATCTTAACAGACAAGCATTGGATGTTAGAGGACCAGTGCTTTGTATCAGTTTCAGAAGCAGATTTGGACTAGATATTGTCTGTATGTGTAGGAAACACCGTTCTTTTGTTCTCAGCACACTCACGTTTCCTGCTGTCTTAGAGACTCTAGAAAGCAAGAGCGTGCTTCTTGTTCTAAAGCAGAGTGTCATCAATGGATGAGACAATGCAGTGTGTTTCACTTCAGAAATGGAGTTAAATCCCAGGCTCTGAGTCTCCCTACAAGCAAGACTTCGTTTCAGGTAAGGGCAGTCACTTTTCTGCTCAAAGGAACTACATTGTTCCCGAAGCTCACACGTTTCTCATCTTAACTGACAAGCATTGGATGATAGAGGACCAGTGCATTGTATCAGTTTCAGAAGAAGATTTGGACTACATATAGTCCGTATGTGTAGGAAACACCGTTCTTTTGTTCTGGGCACAATCAGATTTCCTGCTGTATTAGATACTCTAGAAAGCAAGAGCATGCTTCTTGCTCTAAAGCAGATTGTGATCCATGGATGAGAACTATGCTGTGTGTTTCACTTCAGAAATGGACTTAAATCCCAGGCTCTGTGTCTTACTACAAGCAAGACTTCGTTTCAGGTAAGAGCAGTCACTCTTCTGCTCAAATGAACTACATCATTCACGAAGCTCACACGTGTCTCATCTTAATTGACAAGCATTGGATGGTAGAGGACCAGTACTTTGTATCAGTTTCAGAAGAAGAGTTGGACTAGATATGGTCCATATGTGTAGGAAACACCGTTCTTTTGTTCTGGGCACACTCAGATTTCCTGCTGTATTAGAAATTCTAGAAAGCAAGAGCGTGCTTCTCGCTCTAAAGCAGAGTGTGATCAATGGATGATTACACTGCTGTGTGTTTTACTTCAGAAATGGAGTTAAATCCCAGGCTCTGAGTCTTCCTACAAGGAAGACTTAAATTCAGGTAAGGGCAGTCACTTTTCAGCTCAAACTAACTACATCGTTCACGAAGCTCACACGTTTCTCATCTTAACTGACAAGCATTGGATGTTAGAGGGTCAGTGCTTTGTATCAGTTTCAGAAGCAGATTTGGACTACATATGGTCCAAATGTGTAGGAAACACCGTTCTTTTGTTCTGGGCACACTCAGATTTCCTGCTGTCCTAGAGAATCTAGAAAGCAATAGCGTGCTTCTTGTTCTAAAGCAGAGTGTGATCCATGGATGAGAACTATGCTGTGTGTTTCCCTTCAGAAAATGACTTAAATCCAAGGCTCTGTGTCTTACTACAAGCAAGACTTCGTTTCAGGTAAGGGCAGTCACTTTTCAGTTCAAAGGAACTACATCATTCACAAAGCTCAGACGTTTCTCATCTTAACTGACAAGCACTGGATGTTAGAGGACCAGTGCATTCTATCAGTTTCAGAAGAAGATTTGGACTACATATAGTCCGTATGTGTAGGAAACACCGTTCTTTTGTTCTGGACACACTCAGATTTCCTGCTGTCTTAGAGACTCTAGAAAGGAAGAGTGTGCTTCTTGCTCTAAAGCAGAGTGTGATCCATGGATGAGAACTATGCTGTGTGCTTGACTTCAGAAATGGAGTTAAATCCCAGGCTCTGAGTCTTCCTAGAGGCAAGTCTTTGTTTCAGGTAAGGGCAGTCACTTTTCTGCTAAACGAACTACATCGTTCATGAAGCCCAAACGTTCTCATCTTAACTGACAAGCATTGGATGTTAGATGGTCAGTGCTTTGTATCAGTTTCAGAAGCAGATTTGGACTACATATGGTCCATATGTGTAGGAAACACCGTTCTTTTGTTCCGGGCACACTCAGATTTCCTGCTGTATTAGAGACTCTACAAAGCAAGAGTGTGCTTCTCGCTCTAAAGCAGAGTGTGATCCATGGATGAGAACTATGCTGTGTGTTTCCCTTCTGAAATGGACTTAAATCCCAGGCTCTGTGTCTTACTACAAGCAAGACTTCGTTTCAGGTAAGAGCAGTCTCTTTTCTGCTCAAATGAACTACATCATTCACGAAGCTCACACGTTTCTCATCTTAATTGACAAGCATTGGATGTTAGAGGACCAGTGCTTTGTATCAGTTTCAGAAGAAGATTTGGACTACATATAGTCCGTATGTGTCGGAAACAACGTTCTTTTGTTCTGGGCACAATCAGATTTCCTGCTCTATTAGAGACTCTAGAAAGCAAGAGCGTGCTTCTTGCTCTAAAGCAGAGTGTTATCCACTGATGAGAACTATGCTGTATGTTTCCCTTCAGAAATGGAGTTAAATCCCAGACTCTGTGTCTTCCTACATGCAAGACTTCGTTTCAGGTAAGGGCAGTCACTTTTCAGCTCAAACGAACTACATCGTTCACTGAGCTCACATATTTCTCATCTTAACAGACAAGCATTGGATGTTAGAGGACCAGTGCTTTGTATCAGTTTCAGAAGCAGAGTTGGACTAGATATTGTCCGTATGTGTAGGAAACACCGTTCTTTTGTTCTTAGCACACTCACGTTTCCTGCTGTCTTAGAGACTCTAGAAACTAATAGCGTGCTTCTTGCTCTAAAGCAGAGTGTGATCCATGAATGAGAACTATGCTGTGTGTTTCACTTCAGAAATGGACTTAAATCCCAGGCTCTGTGTCTTACTACAAGCAATACTTCGTTTCAGGTAAGGGCAGTCACTTTTCTGCTCAAACGAACTACATCGTTCACTGAGCTCACACATTTCTCATCTTAACAGACAAGCATTGGATGTTAGAGGACCAGTGCTTTGTATCAGTTTCAGAAGCAGAGTTGGACTAGATATTGTCTGTGTGTGTAGGAAACACCGATCTTTTGTTCTCAGCACACTCACGTTTCCTGCTGGCTTAGAGACTCTAGAAAACAAGAGCGTGCTTCTTGTTCTAAAGCAGAGTGTCATCAATGGATGAGACAATGCAGTGTGTTTCACTTCAGAAATGAACTTAAATCCCAGGTTCTGAATCTCCCTACAAGCAAGACTTCGTTTCAGGTAAGGGCAGTCACTTTTCTGCTCAGAGGAACTACATTGTTCACGAAGCTCACACGTTTCTCATCTTAACTGACAAGCATTGGATGATAGAGGACCAGTGCATTGTATCAGTTTCAGAAGAAGATTTGGACTACATATAGTCCGTATGTGTAGGAAACACCGTTCTTTTGTTCTGGGCACAATCAGATTTCCTGCTGTATTAGATACTCTAGAAAGCAAGAGTGTGCTTCTTGCTCTAAAGCAGATTGTGATCCATGGATGAGAACTATGCTGTGTGTTTCACTTCAGAAATGGACTTAAATCCCAGGCTCTGTGTCTTACTACAAGCAAGACTTCGTTTCAGGTAAGGGCAGTCACTCTTCTGCTCAAATGAACTACAGCATTCACGAAGCTCACACGTTTCTCATCTTAATTGACAAGCATTGGATGGTAGAGGACCAGTACTTTGTATCAGTTTCAGAAGAAGAGTTGGACTAGATATGGTCCATATGTGTAGGAAACACGGTTCTTTTGTTCTGGGCACACTCAGATTTCCTGCTGTATTAGAAATTCTAGAAAGCAAGAGCATGCTTCTCGCTCTAAAGCAGAGTGTGATCAATGGATGATTACACTGCTGTGTGTTTTACTTCAGAAATGGAGTTAAATCCCAGGCTCTGAGTCTTCCTACAAGCAAGACTTAAATTCAGGTCAGGGCAGTCACTTTTCTGCTCAAACGAACTACATCGTTCACGAAGCTCACACGTTTCTCATCTTAACTGACAAGCATTGGATGTTAGAGGGTCAGTGCTTTGTATCAGTTTCAGAAGCAGATTTGGACTACATATGGTCCAAATGTGTAGGAAACACCGTTCTTTTGTTCTGGGCACACTCAGAATTCCTGCTGTATTAGAGAGTCTAGAAAGCTAGAGTGTGCTTCTCGCTCTAAAGCAGAGTGTGATCCATGGATGAGAACTATGCTGTGTGTTTCCCTTCAGAAATGGACTTAAATCCCAGGCTCTGTGTCTTACTAAAAGCAAGACTTCGTTTCAGGTAAGGGCAGTCACTTTTCTGCTCAAATGAACTACATCATTCACGAAGCTCACACATTTCTCATCTTAATTGTCAAGAATTGGATTTTAGAGGACCAGTGCTTTGTATCAGTTTCAGAAGAAGAGTTGGACTAGATATGGTCCATATGTGTAGGAAACACCGTACTTTTGTTCTGGGCACACTCAGATTTCCTGCTGTATTAGAGAGTCTAGAAAGCTAGAGTGTGCTTCTCGCTCTAAAGCAGAGTGTGATCCATGGATGAGAACTATGCTGTGTGTTTCCCTTCAGAAATGGACTTAAATCCCAGGCTCTGTGTCTTACTACAAGCAAGACTTCGTTTCAGGTAAGGGCAGTCACTTTTCAGCTCAAACGAACTACATCGTTCACTGAGTTCACACGTTTCTCATCTAAACAGACAAGCATTGGATGTTAGAGGACCAGTGCATTGTATCAGTTTCAGAAGAAGATTTGGACTACATATAGTCCCTATGTGTCGGAAACACCGTTCTTTTGTTCTGGGCACAATCAGATTTCCTGCTCTATTAGAGACTCTAGAAAGCAAGAGCGTGCTTCTTGCTCTAAAGCAGAGTGTTATCCATTGATGAGAACTATGCTGTATGTTTCTTTTCAGAAATGGAGTTAAATCCCAGACTCTGTGTCTTCCTACAGGCAAGACTTCCTTTCAGGTAAGGGCAGTCACTTTTCAGCTCAAACGAACTACATCGTTCACTGAGCTCACACATTTCTCATCTTAACAGACAAGCATTGGATGTTAGAGGACCAGTGCTTTGTATCAGTTTCAGAAGCAGAGTTGGACTAGATATTGTCCGTATGTGTAGGAAACACAATTCTTTTGTTCTCAGCACACTCACGTTTCCTGCTGTCTTAGAGACTCTAGAAAGCAAGAGCGTGCTTCTTGTTCTAAAGCAGAGTGTCAACAATGGATGAAACAATGCAGTGTGTTTCACTTCAGAAATGGAGTTAAATCCCAGGCTCTGAGTCTCCCTACAAGCAAGACTTCGTTTCAGGTAAGGGCAGTCACTATTCTGCTCAAACAAACTACATCGTTCATGAAGCCCACACGTTTCTCATCTTAACTGACAAGCATAGGATGTTAGATGGTCAGTGCTTTGTATCAGTTTCAGAAGCAGATTTGGACTACATATGGTCCATATGTGTAGGAAACACCGTTCTTTTGTTCTGGGCACACTCAGATTTCCTGCTGTCCTAGAGAATCTAGAAAGCAATAGCGTGCTTCTTGTTCTAAAGCAGAGTGTGATCAATGGATGAGACAATGCTGTGTGTTTCACTTCAGAAATGGAGTTAAATCCCAGGGTCTGTGTCTTCCTACAGGCAAGACTTCATTTCAGGAATGGGCAGTCACTTTTCAGCTCAAAAGAACTACATCGTTCACTGAGCTCACACATTTCTCATCTTAACAGACAAGCATTGGATGTTAGAGGACCAGTGCTTTGTATCAGTTTCAGAAGCAGAGTTGGACTAGATATTGTCTGTATGTATAGGAAACACCGTTCTTTTGTTCTCAGCACACTCACGTTTCCTGCTGTCTTAGAGACTCTAGAAAACAAGAGCGTGCTTCTTGTTCTAAAGCAGAGTGTCATCAATGGATGAGACAATGCAGTGTGTTTCACTTCAGAAATGGAGTTAAATCCCAGGCTCTGAGTCTCCCTACAAGCAAGACTTCGTTTCAGGTAAGGGCAGTCACTTTTCTGCTCAAAGGAACTACATTGTTCACGAAGCTCACACGTTTCTCATCTTAACTGACAAGCATTGGATGTTAGAGGACCAGTGCATTGTATCAGTTTCAGAAGAAGATTTGGACTACATATAGTCCGTATGTGTAGGAAACACCGTTCTTTTGTTCTGGGCACAATCAGATTTCCTGCTGTATTAGATACTCTAGAAAGCAAGAGTGTGCTTCTTGCTCTAAAGCAGATTGTGATCCATGGATGAGAACTATGCTGTGTGTTTCACTTCAGAAATGGACTTAAATCCCAGGCTCTGTGTCTTACTACAAGCAAGACTTCGTTTCAGGTAAGGTCAGTCACTCTTCTGCTCAAATGAACTACAGCATTCACGAAGCTCACACGTTTCTCATCTTAATTGACAAGCATTGGATGGTAGAGGACCAGTACTTTGTATCAGTTTCAGAAGAAGAGTTGGACTAGATATGGTCCATATGTGTAGGAAACACCGTTCTTTTGTTCTGGGCACACTCAGATTTCCTGCTGTATTAGAAATTCTAGAAAGCAAGAGCATGCTTCTCGCTCTAAAGCAAAGTGTGATCAATGGATGATTACACTGCTGTGTGTTTTACTTCAGAGATGGAGTTAAATCCCAGGCTCTGAGTCTTCCTACAAGCAAGACTTAAATTCAGGTCAGGTCAGTCACTTTTCTGCTCAAACGAACTACATCGTTCACGAAGCTCACACGTTTCTCATCTTAACTGACAAGCATTGGATGTTAGAGTGTCAGTGCTTTGTATCAGTTTCAGAAGCAGATTTGGACTACATATGGTCCAAATGTGTAGGAAACACCGTTCTTTTGTTCTGGGCACACTCAGAATTCCTGCTGTATTAGAGAGTCTAGAAAGCTAGAGTGTGCTTCTCGCTCTAAAGCAGAGTGTGATCCATGGATGAGAACTATGCTGTGTGTTTCCCTTCAGAAATGGACTTAAATCCCAGGCTCTGTGTCTTACTACAAGCAAGACTTCGTTTCAGGTAAGGGCAGTCACTTTTCTGCTCAAATGAACTACATCATTCACGAAGCTCACACATTTCTCATCTTAATTGACAAGAATTGGATTTTAGAGGACCAGTGCTTTGTATCAGTTTCAGAAGAAGAGTTGGACTAGATATGGTCCATATGTGTAGGAAACACCGTTCTTTTGTTCTGGGCACACTCAGATTTCCTGCTGTCTTAGAGAATCTAGAAAGCAAAAGCGTGCTTCTTGTTCTAAAGCAGAGTGTGATCAATGGATGAGACAATGCTGTGTGTTTCACTTCAGAAATGGAGTTAAATCCCAGGCTCTGTGTCTTCCTACAGGCAAGACTTCGTTTCAGGTAAGGGCAGTCACTTTTCTGCTCAAAGGAACTACATCATTCACGAAGCTCACACGTTTCTCATCTTAACAGACAAGCATTGGATGTTAGAGGACCAGTGCATTGTATCAGTTTCAGAAGAAGATTTGGACTACATATAGTCCGTATGTGTTGGAAACACCATTCTTTTGTTCTGGGCACAATCAGACTTCCTGCTCTATTAGAGCCTCTAGAAAGCAAGAGCGTGCTTCTTGCTCTAAAGCAGAGAGTGATCCATTGATGAGAACAATGCTGTCAATTTCCCTTCAGAAATGGAGTTAAATCCCAGACTCTGTGTCTTCCTACAGGCAAGACTTCGTAACAGGTAAGGACAGTCACTTTTCAGCTCAAATGAACTACATCATTCACTGAGCTCACACATTTCTCATCTTAACAGACAAGCATTGGATGTTAGAGGACCAGTGCTTTGTATCAGTTTCAGAAGCAGAGTTGGACTAGATATTGTCCGTATGTGTAGTAAACACTGTTCTTTGGTTCTCAGCCCACTCACATTTCCTGCTGTCTTAGAGACTCTAGAAAGCAAGAGCGTGCTTCTTGTTCTAAAGCAGAGTGTCATCAATGGATGAGACAATGCAGTGTGTTTCACTTCAGAAATGGAGTTAAATCCCAGGCTCTGGGTCTCCCTACAAGCAAGACTTCGTTTCAGGTAAGGGCAGTCACTTTTCTGCTCAAAGGAACTACATCGTTCACGAAGCTCACACGTTTCTCATCTTAATTGACAAGCATTGGATGGTAGAGGACCAGTGCTTTGTATCAGTTTCAGAAGAAGAGTTGGACTAGATATGGTCCGTATGTGTAGGAAACACCGTTCTTTTGTTCTGGGCACACTCAGATTTCCTGCTGTATTAGAAATTCTAGAAAGCAAGAGCGTGCTTCTCGCTGTTAAGCAGAGTGTGATCAATGGATGATTACACTGCTGTGTGTTTTACTTCAGAAATGGAGTTAAATCCCAGGCTCTGAATCTTCCTACAAGCAAGACTTAAATTCAGGTAAGGGCAGTCACTTTTCTGCTCAAACTAACTACATCGTTCACGAAGCTCACACATTTCTCATCTTAACTGACAAGCATTGGATGTTAAAGGGTCAGTGCTTTTTATCAGTTACAGAAGCAGATTTGGACTACATATGGTCCATATGTGTAGGAAACACCGTTCTTTTGTTCTGGGCACACTCAGATTTCCTGCTGTATTAGAGAGTCTAGAAAGCTAGAGTGTGCTTCTCGCTCTAAAGCAGAGTGTGATCCATGGATGAGAACTATGCTGTGTGTTTCCCTTCAGAAATGGACTTAAATCCCAGGCTCTGTGTCTTACTACAAGCAAGACTTCGTTTCAGGTAAGGGCAGTCACTTTTCAGCTCAAACGACCTACATCATTCACGGAGCTCACACGTTTCTCATCTCAACAGACAAGCATTGGATGTTAGAGGACCAGTGCTTTGTATCAGTTTCAGAAGAAGAGTTGGACTAGGTATGGTCCGTATGTGTAGGAAACTCCGTTCTTTTGTTCTCAGCACACTCACGATTCCTTCTGTCTTAGAGGCTGTAGAAAGCAAGAGCATGCTTCTTGCTCTAAAGCAGAGTGTGATCCATGGATGAGAACTATGCTGTGTGTTTTCCTTCAGAAATGGAGTTAAATCCCAGGCTCTGTGTCTTCCTACAAGCAAGACTTCGTTTCAGGTAAGGGCAGTCACTTTTCTGGTCAAACGAACTACATCGTTCACGAAGCTCACACGTTTCTCACCTTAACTGACAAGCATTGGATGTTAGAGGACCAGTGCTTTGTATCAGTTTCAGAAGAAGAGTTGGACTAGATATGGTCCGTATGTGTAGGAAACACCGTTCTTTTGTTCTCAGCACACTCACGTTTCCTGCTGTCTTAGAGACTCTAGAAAGCAAGAGCGTGCTTCTCGCTCTAAAGCAGACTGTGATCCATGGATGAGAACTATGCTGTGTGTTTCCCTTCAGAAATGGAGTTAAATCCCAGGCTCTTAGTCTCCCTACAAGCAAGACATCGTTTCAGGTAAGGGCAGTCACTTTTCAGCTCAAACGAACTACATCGTTCACTGAGCTCACACGTTTCTCATATTAACTGACAAGCATTGGATGTTAGAGTACCAGTGCTTTGTATCTGTTTCAGAAGCAGAGTTGGACTAGATATTGTCCGTATGTGTAGGAAACTCCGTTCTTTTGTTCTCAGCACACTCACGTTTCCTGCTGTATTAGGGACTTTAGAAAGCAAGAGCGTGCTTCTCGCTCTAAAGCAGAGTGTGATCCATGGATGAAAACTATGCTGTGTGTTTCCCTTCAGAAAAGTAGTTAAATCCCAGGATCTATGTCTTCCTATAAGCAAGACTTCGTTTCATGTAAGGGCAGTCACCTTTCAGCTCAAACGAACTACATCGTTCACTGAGCTCACACGTTTCTCATATTAACTGACAAGCATTGGATGTTAGAGGACCAGTGATTTGTATCAGTTTCAGAAGCAGAGTTGGTCTAGATATGGTCTGTATGTGTAGGAAACACCGTTCTTTTGTTCTCAGCACACTCACGTTTCCTGCTGTCTTAGAGATTCTAGAATGCAAGAGCGTGCTTCTTGTTCTAAAGCACAGTGTGATCAATGGATGATACAATGCTGTGTGTTTCACTTCAGAAATGGAGTTAAATCCCATGCTCTGAGTCTCCCTACAAGCAAGACTTCGTTTCAGGTCAGGGCAGTCACTTTTCTGCTCAAACGAACTACATCGTTCATGAAGCTCACACGTTTCTCATCTTTACTGACAAGCATTGGATGTTAGAGGACCAGTGCATTGTATCAGTTTCAGAAGATTTGGACTACATATATTCCTTATGTGTAGGAAACACCGTTCTTTTGTTCTGGGCACACTCAGATTTCCTGCTGTATTAGAGAATCTAGAAAGCAAGAGCGTGCTTATTGCTCTAAAGCAGAGTGTGATCCATGGATGAAAACTATGCTGTGTGTTTCCATTTCAGAAATGGAGTTAAATCCCAGGCTCTGTGTCTTCCTACAGGCAAGACTTCGTTTCAGGTAAGGGCAGTCACTTTTCAGCTCAAACGAACTACATCGTTCACAAAGCTCACACGTTTCTCATCTTAACAGACAAGCATTAGATTTTAGAGGACCAGTGCTTTTTATCAGTTTCAGAAGCAGAGTTGGACTATATAATGTCCGTATGTGTAGGAAACACCGTTCTTTTGTTCTCAGCACAGTCACGTTTCCTGCTGTCTTAGAGAGTCTAGAAAGCAAGAGCGTGCTTCTTGTTCTAAAGCAGAATGTGATCAATGGATGAGAACACTGCTGTGTGTTTCACTTCAGAAATGGAGTTAAATCCCAGGCTCTGAGTCTCCCTACAAGCAAGACTTCGTTTCAGGTAAGGGCAGTCACTTTTCTGCTCAAAGGAACTACATTGTTCACGAAGCTCACACGTTTCTCATCTTAATTGACAAGCATTGGATGGTAGAGGACCAGTACTTTGTATCAGTTTCAGAAGAAGAGTTGGACTAGATATGGTCCATATGTGTAGGAAACACCGTTCTTTTGTTCTGGGCACACTCAGATTTCCTGCTGTATTAGAAATTCTAGAAAGCAAGAGCATGCTTATCGCTCTAAAGCAGAGTGTGATCAATGGATGATTACACTGCTGTGTGTTTTACTTCAGAAATGGAGTTAAATCCCAGGCTCTGAGTCTTCCTACAAGCAAGACTTAAATTCAGGTAAGGGCAGTCACTTTTCTGCTCAAACTAACTACATCGTTCACGAAGCTCACACGTTTCTCATCTTAACTTACAAGCATTGGATGTTAGAGGGTCAGTGCTTTGTATCAGTTTCAGAAGCAGATTTGGACTACATATGGTCCAAATGTGTAGGAAACACCGTTCTTTTGTTCTGGGCACACTCACCTTTCCTGCTGTCTTAGAGACTCTAGAAAGCAAGAGCGTGCTTCTTGTTCTAAAGCAGAGTGTGATCAATGGATGAGACAATGCTGTGTGTTTCACTTCAGAAATGGAGTTAAATCCCAGGCTCTGAGTCTCCCTATAAGGAAGACTTCGTTTCAGGTAAGGGCAGTCACTTTTCTGATTAAAGGAACTACATCGTTCACGAAGCTCACATGTTTCTCATCTTAACTGACAAGCATTGGATGTTAGAGGACCAGTGCATTGTATCAATTTCAGAAGAAGATTTGGACTACATATAGGCCGTATGTGTAGGAAACACCGTTCTTTTGTTCTGGGAACAATCAGATTTCCTGCTGTACTATAGACTCTAGAAAGCAAGAGCGTGCTTCTTGCTCTAAAGCAGAGTGTGATCCATGGATGAGAACTATGCTGTGTGCTTCACTTCAGAAATGGAGTTAAATCCCAGGCTCTGAGTCTTCCTACAGGCAAGACTTCGTTTCAGGTAAGGGCAGTCACTTTTCTGCTCAAACGAACTACATCGTTCATGAAGCTCACACGTTTCTCATCTTAACTGACAAGCATTGGATGTTAGATGGTCAGTGCTTTGTATCAGTTTCAGAAGCAGATTTGGACTACATATGGTCCATATGTGTAGGAAACACCGTTCTTTTGTTCTCAGCACACTCACGTTTCCTGCTGTATTAGGGACTTTAGAAAGCAAGAGCGTGCTTCTCGCTCTAAAGCAGAGTGTGATCCATGGATGAAAACTATGCTGTGTGTTTCCCTTCAGAAAAGTAGTTAAATCCCAGGATCTATGTCTTCCTATAAGCAAGACTTCGTTTCATGTAAGGGCAGTCACCTTTCAGCTCAAACGAACTACATCGTTCACTGAGCTCACACGTTTCTCATATTAACTGACAAGCATTGGATGTTAGAGGACCAGTGATTTGTATCAGTTTCAGAAGCAGAGTTGGACTAGATATGGTCTGTATGTGTAGGAAACACCGTTCTTTTGTTAGCACACTCACGTTTCCTGCTGTCTTAGAGATTCTAGAAAGCAAGAGCGTGCTTCTTGTTCTAAAGCACAGTGTGATCAATGGATGATACAATGCTGTGTGTTTCCATTTCAGAACTGGAGTTAAATCCCAGGCTCTGTGTCTTCCTACAGGCAAGACTTCGTTTCAGGTAAGGGCAGTCACTTTTCAGCTCAAAAGAACTACATCGTTCATGAAGCTCACACGTTTCTCATCTTTACTGACAAGCATTGGATGTTAGAGGACCAGTGCATTGTATCAGTTTCAGAAGATTTGGACTACACATATTCCCTATGTGTAGGAAACACCGTTCTTTTGTTCTGGGCACACTCAGATTTCCTGCAGTATTAGAGAATCTAGAAAGCAAGAGCGTGCTTCTTGCTCTAAAGCAGAGTGTGATCCATGGATGAAAACTATGCTGTGTGTTTCCATTTCAGAAATGGAGTTAAATCCCAGGCTCTGTGTCTTCCTACAGGCAAGACTTCGTTTCAGGTAAGGGCAGTCACTTTTCAGCTCAAACGAACTACATCGCTCACAAAGCTCACACGTTTCTCATCTTAACAGACAAGCATTAGATTTTAGAGGACCAGTGCTTTTTATCAGTTTCAGAAGCAGAGTTGGACTAGATATGGTCCGTGTGTGTAGGAAACACCGTTCTTTTGTTCTCAGCACAGTCACGTTTCCTGCTGTCTTAGAGAGTCTAGAAAGCAAGAGCGTGCTTCTTGTTCTAAAGCAGAGTGTAATCAATGGATGAGAACACTGCTGTGTGTTTCACTTCAGAAATGGACTTAAATCCCAGGCTCTGTGTCTTACTACAAGCAAGACTTCGTTTCAGTTAAGGGCAGTCACTCTTCTGCTCAAATGAACTACATCATTCACGAAGCTCACACGTTTCTCATCTTAATTGACAAGCATTGGATGGTAGAGGACCAGTACTTTGTATCAGTTTCAGAAGAAGAGTTGGACTAGATATGGTCCATATGTGTAGGAAACACCGTTCTTTTGTTCTGGGCACACTCAGATTTCCTGCTGTATTAGAAATTCTAGAAAGCAAGAGCATGCTTCTCGCTCTAAAGCAGAGTGTGATCAATGGATGATTACACTGCTGTGTGTTTTACTTCAGAAATGGAGTTAAATCCCAGGCTCTGAGGCTTCCTACAAGCAAGACTTAAATTCAGGTAAGGGCAGTCACTTTTCTGCTCAAACTAACTACATCGTTCACGAAGCTCACACGTTTCTCATCTTAACTGACAAGCATTGGATGTTAGAGGGTCAGTGCTTTGTATCAGTTTCAGAAGCAGATTTGGACTACATATGGTCCAAATGTGTAGGAAACACCGTTCTTTTGTTCTAGGCACACTCAGAATTCCTGCTGTATTAGAGTGTCTAGAAAGCTAGAGTGTGCTTCTCGCTCTAAAGCAGAGTGTGATCCATGGATGAGAACTATGCTGTGTGTTTCACTTCAGAAATGGAGTTAAATCCCAGGCTCTGAGTCTCCCTACAAGCAAGACTTCGTTTCAGGTAAGGGCAGTCACTTTTCTGCTCAAACGAACTACATCGTTCACTGAGCTCACACGTTTCTCATATTAACTGACAAGCATTGGATGTTAGAGTACCAGTGCTTTGTATCTGTTTCAGAAGCAGAGTTGGACTAGATATTGTCCGTATGTGTAGGAAACTCCGTTCTTTTGTTCTCAGCACACTCACGTTTCCTGCTGTATTAGGGACTTTAGAAAGCAAGAGCGTGCTTCTCGCTCTAAAGCAGAGTGTGATCCATGGACGAAAACTATGCTGTGTGTTTCCCTTCAGAAAAGTATTTAAATCCCAGGATCTATGTCTTCCTATAAGCAAGACTTCGTTTCATGTAAGGGCAGTCACCTTTCAGCTCAAACGAACTACATCGTTCACTGAGCTCACACGTTTCTCATATTAACTGACAAGCATTGGATGTTAGAGGACCAGTGATTTGTATCAGTTTCAGAAGCAGAGTTGGACTAGATATGGTCTGTATGTGTAGGAAACACCGTTCTTTTGTTCTCAGCACACTCACGTTTCCTGCTGTCTTAGAGATTCTAGAAAGCAAGAGCGTGCTTCTTGTTCTAAAGCTCAGTGTGATCAATGGATGATACAATGCTGTGTGTTTCACTTCAGAAATGGAGTTAAATCCCATGCTCTGAGTCTCCCTACAAGCAAGACTTCGTTTCAGGTCAGGGCAGTCACTTTTCTGCTCAAACGAACTACATCGTTCATGAAGCTCACACGTTTCTCATCTTTACTGACAAGCATTGGATGTTAGAGGACCAGTGCATTGTATCAGTTTCAGAAGATTTGGACTACATATATTCCGTATGTGTAGGAAACACCGTTCTTTTGTTCTGGGCACACTCAGATTTCCTGCTGTATTAGAGAATCTAGAAAGCAAGAGCATGCTTATTGCTCTAAAACAGAGTGTGATCCATGGATGAAAACTATGCTGTGTGTTTCCATTTCAGAAATGGAGTTAAATCCCAGGCTCTGTGTCTTCCTACAGGCAAGACTTCGTTTCAGGTAAGGGCAGTCACTTTTCAGCTCAAACGAACTACATCGTTCACAAAGCTCACACGTTTCTCATCTTAACAGACAAGCATTAGATTTTAGAGGACCAGTGCTTTTTATCAGTTTCAGAAGCAGAGTTGGACTATATAATGTCCGTATGTGTAGGAAACACCGTTCTTTTGTTCTCAGCACAGTCACGTTTCCTGCTGTCTTAGAGAGTCTAGAAAGCAAGGGCATGCTTCTTGTTCTAAAGCAGAGTGTGATCAATGGATGAGAACACTGCTGTGTGTTTCACTTCAGAAATGGAGTTAAATCCCAGGCTCTGAGTCTCCCTACAAGCAAGACTTCGTTTCAGGTAAGGGCAGTCACTTTTCTGCTCAAAGGAACTACATTGTTCACGAAGCTCACACGTTTCTCATCTTAATTGACAAGCATTGGATGGTAGAGGACCAGTACTTTGTATCAGTTTCAGAAGAAGAGTTGGACTAGATATGGTCCATATGTGTAGGAAACACTGTTCTTTTGTTCTGGGCACACTCAGATTTCCTGCTGTATTAGAAATTCTAGAAAGCAAGAGCATGCTTCTCGCTCTAAAGCAGAGTGTGATCAATGGATGATTACACTGCTGTGTGTTTTACTTCAGAAATGGAGTTAAATCCCAGGCTCTGAGTCTTCCTACAAGCAAGACTTAAATTCAGGTAAGGGCAGTCCCTTTTCTGCTCAAACTAACTACATCGTTCACGAAGCTCACACGTTTCTCATCTTAACTTACA
Source organism: Onychomys leucogaster (assembly GCA_949786385.1). Taxonomy (NCBI): domain Eukaryota; kingdom Metazoa; phylum Chordata; class Mammalia; order Rodentia; family Cricetidae; genus Onychomys; species Onychomys leucogaster. The sequence continues at coordinate 92,070 of CATKUP010000626.1, forward strand.
AGCATTGGATGTTAGAGGGTCAGTGCTTTGTATCAGTTTCAGAAGCAGATTTGGACTACATATGGTCCAAATGTGTAGGAAACACCGTTCTTTTGTTCTGGGCACACTCAGAATTCCTGCTGTATTAGAGTGTCTAGAAAGCTAGAGTGTGCTTCTCGCTCTAAAGCAGAGTGTGATCCATGGATGAGAACTATGCTGTGTGTTTCCCTTCAGAAATGGACTTAAATCCCAGGCTCTGTGTCTTCCTACAAGCAAGACTTCGTTTCAGGTAAGGGCAGTCACTTTTCAGGTAAAGGAACTAAATCATTCACAAAGCTCACACGTTTCTCATCTTAACTGACAAGTACTGGATGTTAGAGGACCAGTGCTTTGTATCAGTTTCAGAAGCAGAGTTGGACTAGATATGGTCCGTGTGTGTAGGAAACACCGTTCATTTGTTCTCAGCACACTCACCTTTCCTGCTGTCTTAGAGACTCTAGAAAGCAAGAGCGTGCTTCTTGTTCTAAAGCAGAGTGTGATCAATGGATGAGACAATGCTGTGTGTTTCACTTCAGAAATGGATTTAAATCCCATGCTCTGGGTCTCCCTACAAGCAAGACTTCGTTTCAGGTCAGGGCAGTCACTTTTCTGTTCAAACGAACTACATCGTTCATGAAGCTCACACGTTTCTCATCTTTACTGACAAGCATTGGATGTTAGAGGACCAGTGCATTGTATCAGTTTCAGAAGATTTGGACTACATATATTCCCTATGTGTAGGAAACACCGTTCTTTTGTTCTGGGCACACTCAGATTTCCTGCAGTATTAGAGAATCTAGAAAGCAAGAGCGTGCTTCTTGCTCTAAAGCAGAGTGTGATCCATGGATGAAAACTATGCTGTGTGTTTCCATTTCAGAAATGGAGTTAAATCCCAGACTCTGTGTCTTCCTACAGGCAAGACTTCGTTTCAGGTAAGGGCAGTCACTTTTCAGCTCAAACGAACTACATCGCTCACAAAGCTCACACGTTTCTCATCTTAACTGACAAGCACTGGATGTTAGAGGACCAGTGGTTTGTATCAGTTTCAGAAGCAGAGTTGGACTAGATATGGTCCGTGTGTGTAGGAAACACCGTTCTTTTGTTCTCAGCACACTCACCTTTCCTGCTGTTTTAGAGACTCTAGAAAGCAAGAGCGTGCTTCTTGTTCTAAAGCAGAGTGTGATCAATGGATGAGACAATGCTGTGTGTTTCACTTCAGAAATGGAGTTAAATCCCAGGCTCTGAGTCTCCCTACAAGCAAGACTTCGTTTCAGGTAAGGGCAGTCACTTTTCTGATTAAAGGAACTACATCGTTCACGAAGCTCACACGTTTCTCATCTTAACTGACAAGCATTGGATATTAGAGGACCAGTGCATTGTATCAGTTTCAGAAGAAGATTTGGACTACATATAGGCCGTATGTGTAGGAAACACCGTTCTTTTGTTCTGGGCACACTCAGATTTCCTGCTGTATTAGAAATTCTAGAAAGCAAGAGCATGCTTCTCGCTCTAAAGCAGAGTGTGATCAAAGGATGATTACACTGCTGTGTGTTTTACTTCAGAAATGGAGTTAAATCCCAGGCTCTGAGTCTTCCTACAAGCAAGACTTAAATTCAGGTAAGGGCAGTCACTTTTCTGCTCAAACTAACTACATCGTTCACGAAGCTCACACGTTTCTCATCTTAACTGACAAGCATTGGATGTTAGAGGACCAGTGCTTTGTATCAGTTTCAGAAGAAGAGTTGGACTACATATGGTCCAAATGTGTAGGAAACACCGTTCTTTTGTTCTGGGCACACTCAGAATTCCTGCTGTATTAGAGTGTCTAGAAAGCTAGAGTGTGCTTCTCGCTCTAAAGCAGAGTGTGATCCATGGATGAGAACTATGCTGTGTGTTTCCCTTCAGAAATGGACTTAAATCCCAGGCTCTGTGTCTTACTACAAGCAAGACTTCGTTTCAGGTAAGGGCAGTCACTTTTCAGGTAAAGGAACTACATCATTCACAAAGCTCACACGTTTCTCATCTTAACTGACAAGCACTGGATGTTAGAGGACCAGTGCTTTGTATCAGTTTCAGAAGCAGAGTTGGACTAGATATGGTCCGTGTGTGTAGGAAACACCGTTCTTTTGTTAGCACACTCACGTTTCCTGCTGTCTTAGAGATTCTAGAAAGCAAGAGCGTGCTTCTTGTTCTAAAGCACAGTGTGATCAATGGATGATACAATGCTGTGTGTTTCCATTTCAGAACTGTAGTTAAATCCCAGGCTCTGTGTCTTCCTACAGGCAAGACTTCGTTTCAGGTAAGGGCAGTCACTTTTCAGCTCAAAAGAACTACATCGTTCATGAAGCTCACACGTTTCTCATCTTTACTGACAAGCATTGGATGTTAGAGGACCAGTGCATTGTATCAGTTTCAGAAGATTTGGACTACACATATTCCCTATGTGTAGGAAACACCGTTCTTTTGTTCTGGGCACACTCAGATTTCCTGCAGTATTAGAGAATCTAGAAAGCAAGAGCGTGCTTCTTGCTCTAAAGCAGAGTGTGATCCATGGATGAAAACTATGCTGTGTGTTTCCATTTCAGAAATGGAGTTAAATCCCAGGCTCTGTGTCTTCCTACAGGCAAGACTTCGTTTCAGGTAAGGGCAGTCACTTTTCAGCTCAAACGAACTACATCGCTCACAAAGCTCACACGTTTCTCATCTTAACAGACAAGCATTAGATTTTAGAGGACCAGTGCTTTTTATCAGTTTCAGAAGCAGAGTTGGACTAGATATGCTCCGTGTGTGTAGGAAACACCGTTCTTTTGTTCTCAGCACAGTCACGTTTCCTGCTGTCTTAGAGAGTCTAGAAAGCAAGAGCGTGCTTCTTGTTCTAAAGCAGAGTGTAATCAATGGATGAGAACACTGCTGTGTGTTTCACTTCAGAAATGGACTTAAATCCCAGGCTCTGTGTCTTACTACAAGCAAGACTTCGTTTCAGTTAAGGGCAGTCACTCTTCTGCTCAAATGAACTACATCATTCACGAAGCTCACACGTTTCTCATCTTAATTGACAAGCATTGCATGGTAGAGGACCAGTGCTTTGTATCAGTTTCAGAAGGAGAGTTGGACTAGATATGGTCCATATGTGTAGGAAACACCGTTCTTTTGTTCTGGGCACACTCAGATTTCCTGCTGTATTAGAAATTCTAGAAAGCAAGAGCATGCTTCTCGCTCTAAAGCAGAGTGTGATCAATGGATGATTACACTGCTGTGTGTTTTACTTCAGAAATGGAGTTAAATCCCAGGCTCTGAGGCTTCCTACAAGCAAGACTTAAATTCAGGTAAGGGCAGTCACTTTTCTGCTCAAACTAACTACATCGTTCACGAAGCTCACACGTTTCTCATCTTAACTGACAAGCATTGGATGTTAGAGGGTCAGTGCTTTGTATCAGTTTCAGAAGCAGATTTGGACTACATATGGTCCAAATGTGTAGGAAACACCGTTCTTTTGTTCTAGGCACACTCAGAATTCCTGCTGTATTAGAGTGTCTAGAAAGCTAGAGTGTGCTTCTCGCTCTAAAGCAGAGTGTGATCCATGGATGAGAACTATGCTGTGTGTTTCACTTCAGAAATGGAGTTAAATCCCAGGCTCTGAGTCTCCCTACAAGCAAGACTTCGTTTCAGGTAAGGGCAGTCACTTTTCTGCTCAAACGAACTACATCGTTCACGAAGCATACACGTTTCTCATCTTAACTGACAAGCATTGGATGTTAGAGGACCAGTGCATTGTATCAGTTTCAGAAGAAGATTTGGACTACATATAGTCCGTATGTGTTGGAAACACCGTTCTTTTGTTCTGGGCACAATCAGACTTCCTGGTCTATTAGAGCCTCTAGAAAGCAAGAGCGTGCTTCTTGCTCTAAAGCAGAGTGTGATCCATTGATGAGAACAATGCTGTCAATTTCCCTTCAGAAATGGAGTTAAATCCCAGACTCTGTGTCTTCCTACAGGCAAGACTTCGTAACAGGTAAGGGCAGTCACTTTTCAGCTCAAATGAACTACATCATTCACTGAGCTCACACATTTCTCATCTTAACAGACAAGCATTGGATGTTAGAGGACCAGTGCTTTGTATCAGTTTCAGAAGCAGAGTTGGACTAGATATTGTCCGTATGTGTAGTAAACACTGTTCTTTGGTTCTCAGCCCACTCACATTTCCTGCTGTCTTAGAGACTCTAGAAAGCAAGAGCGTGCTTCTTGTTCTAAAGCAGAGTGTCATCAATGGATGAGACAATGCAGTGTGTTTCACTTCAGAAATGGAGTTAAATCCCAGGCTCTGGGTCTCCCTACAAGCAAGACTTCGTTTCAGGTAAGGGCAGTCACTTTTCTGCTCAAAGGAACTACATCGTTCACGAAGCTCACACGTTTCTCATCTTAATTGACAAGCATTGGATGGTAGAGGACCAGTGCTTTGTATCAGTTTCAGAAGAAGAGTTGGACTAGATATGGTCCGTATGTGTAGGAAACACCGCTCTTTTGTTCTGGGCACACTCAGATTTCCTGCTGTATTAGAAATTCTAGAAAGCAAGAGCCTGCTTCTCGCTGTTAAGCAGAGTGTGATCAATGGATGATTACACAGCTGTGTGTTTTACTTCAGAAATGGAGTTAAATCCCAGGCTCTGAATCTTCCTACAAGCAAGACTTAAATTCAGGTAAGGGCAGTCACTTTTCAGCTCAAACGAACTACATCGCTCACAAAGCTCACACGTTTCTCATCTTAACTGACAAGCACTGGATGTTAGAGGACCAGTGCTTTGTATCAGTTTCAGAAGAAGAGTTGGACTAGATATGGTCCGTATGTGTAGGAAACACCGTTCTTTTGTTCTCAGCACACTCACGTTTCCTGCTGTCTTAGAGACTCTAGAAATCAAGAGCGTGCATCTCGCTCTAAAGCAGACTGTGATCCATGGATGAGAACTATGCTGTGTGTTTCCCTTCAGAAATGGAGTTAAATCCCAGGCTCTGAGTCTCCCTTCAAGCAAGACTTCGTTTCAGGTAAGGGCAGTCACTTTTCAGCTCAAACGAACTACATCGTTCACTGAGCTCACACGTTTCTCATATTAACTGACAAGCATTGGATGTTAGAGTACCAGTGCTTTGTATCTGTTTCAGAAGCAGAGTTGGACTAGATATTGTCCGTATGTGTAGGAAACTCCGTTCTTTTGTTCTCAGCACACTCACGTTTCCTGCTGTATTAGGGACTTTAGAAAGCAAGAGCGTGCTTCTCGCTCTAAAGCAGAGTGTGATCCATGGACGAAAACTATGCTGTGTGTTTCCCTTCAGAAAAGTATTTAAATCCCAGGATCTATGTCTTCCTATAAGCAAGACTTCGTTTCATGTAAGGGCAGTCACCTTTCAGCTCAAACGAACTACATCGTTCACTGAGCTCACACGTTTCTCATATTAACTGACAAGCATTGGATGTTAGAGGACCAGTGCTTTGTATCAGTTTCAGAAGCAGAGTTGGACTAGATATGGTCTGTATGTGTAGGAAACACCGTTCTTTTGTTCTCAGCACACTCACGTTTCCTGCTGTCTTAGAGATTCTAGAAAGCAAGAGCGTGCTTCTTGTTCTAAAGCTCAGTGTGATCAATGGATGATACAATGCTGTGTGTTTCACTTCAGAAATGGAGTTAAATCCCATGCTCTGAGTCTCCCTACAAGCAAGACTTCGTTTCAGGTCAGGGCAGTCACTTTTCTGCTCAAACGAACTACATCGTTCATGAAGCTCACACGTTTCTCATCTTTACTGACAAGCATTGGATGTTAGAGGACCAGTGCATTGTATCAGTTTCAGAAGATTTGGACTACATATATTCCGTATGTGTAGGAAACACCGTTCTTTTGTTCTGGGCACACTCAGATTTCCTGCTGTATTAGAGAATCTAGAAAGCAAGAGCATGCTTATTGCTCTAAAACAGAGTGTGATCCATGGATGAAAACTATGCTGTGTGTTTCCATTTCAGAAATGGAGTTAAATCCCAGGCTCTGTGTCTTCCTACAGGCAAGACTTCGTTTCAGGTAAGGGCAGTCACTTTTCAGCTCAAACGAACTACATCGTTCACAAAGCTCACACGTTTCTCATCTTAACAGACAAGCATTAGATTTTAGAGGACCAGTGCTTTTTATCAGTTTCAGAAGCAGAGTTGGACTATATAATGTCCGTATGTGTAGGAAACACCGTTCTTTTGTTCTCAGCACAGTCACGTTTCCTGCTGTCTTAGAGAGTCTAGAAAGCAAGGGCATGCTTCTTGTTCTAAAGCAGAGTGTGATCAATGGATGAGAACACTGCTGTGTGTTTCACTTCAGAAATGGAGTTAAATCCCAGGCTCTGAGTCTCCCTACAAGCAAGACTTCGTTTCAGGTAAGGGCAGTCACTTTTCTGCTCAAAGGAACTACATTGTTCACGAAGCTCACACGTTTCTCATCTTAATTGACAAGCATTGGATGGTAGAGGACCAGTACTTTGTATCAGTTTCAGAAGAAGAGTTGGACTAGATATGGTCCATATGTGTAGGAAACACTGTTCTTTTGTTCTGGGCACACTCAGATTTCCTGCTGTATTAGAAATTCTAGAAAGCAAGAGCATGCTTATCGCTCTAAAGCAGAGTGTGATCAATGGATGATTACACTGCTGTGTGTTTTACTTCAGAAATGGAGTTAAATCCCAGGCTCTGAGTCTTCCTACAAGCAAGACTTAAATTCAGGTAAGGGCAGTCCCTTTTCTGCTCAAACTAACTACATCGTTCACGAAGCTCACACGTTTCTCATCTTAACTTACAAGCATTGGATGTTAGAGGGTCAGTGCTTTGTATCAGTTTCAGAAGCAGATTTGGACTACATATGGTCCAAATGTGTAGGAAACACCGTTCTTTTGTTCTGGGCACACTCAGAATTCCTGCTGTATTAGAGTGTCTAGAAAGCTAGAGTGTGCTTCTCGCTCTAAAGCAGAGTGTGATCCATGGATGAGAACTATGCTGTGTGTTTCCCTTCAGAAATGGACTTAAATCCCAGGCTCTGTGTCTTCCTACAAGCAAGACTTCGTTTCAGGTAAGGGCAGTCACTTTTCAGGTAAAGGAACTAAATCATTCACAAAGCTCACACGTTTCTCATCTTAACTGACAAGTACTGGATGTTAGAGGACCAGTGCTTTGTATCAGTTTCAGAAGCAGAGTTGGACTAGATATGGTCCGTGTGTGTAGGAAACACCGTTCATTTGTTCTCAGCACACTCACCTTTCCTGCTGTCTTAGAGACTCTAGAAAGCAAGAGCGTGCTTCTTGTTCTAAAGCAGAGTGTGATCAATGGATGAGACAATGCTGTGTGTTTCACTTCAGAAATGGATTTAAATCCCATGCTCTGGGTCTCCCTACAAGCAAGACTTCGTTTCAGGTCAGGGCAGTCACTTTTCTGCTCAAACGAACTACATCGTTCATGAAGCTCACACGTTTCTCATCTTTACTGACAAGCATTGGATGTTAGAGGACCAGTGCATTGTATCAGTTTCAGAAGATTTGGACTACATATATTCCCTATGTGTAGGAAACACCGTTCTTTTGTTCTGGGCACACTCAGATTTCCTGCAGTATTAGAGAATCTAGAAAGCAAGAGCGTGCTTCTTGCTCTAAAGCAGAGTGTGATCCATGGATGAAAACTATGCTGTGTGTTTCCATTTCAGAAATGGAGTTAAATCCCAGACTCTGTGTCTTCCTACAGGCAAGACTTCGTTTCAGGTAAGGGCAGTCACTTTTCAGCTCAAACGAACTACATCGCTCACAAAGCTCACACGTTTCTCATCTTAACTGACAAGCACTGGATGTTAGAGGACCAGTGGTTTGTATCAGTTTCAGAAGCAGAGTTGGACTAGATATGGTCCGTGTGTGTAGGAAACACCGTTCTTTTGTTCTCAGCACACTCACCTTTCCTGCTGTTTTAGAGACTCTAGAAAGCAAGAGCGTGCTTCTTGTTCTAAAGCAGAGTGTGATCAATGGATGAGACAATGCTGTGTGTTTCACTTCAGAAATGGAGTTAAATCCCAGGCTCTGAGTCTCCCTACAAGCAAGACTTCGTTTCAGGTAAGGGCAGTCACTTTTCTGATTAAAGGAACTACATCGTTCACGAAGCTCACACGTTTCTCATCTTAACTGACAAGCATTGGATATTAGAGGACCAGTGCATTGTATCAGTTTCAGAAGAAGATTTGGACTACATATAGGCCGTATGTGTAGGAAACACCGTTCTTTTGTTCTGGGCACACTCAGATTTCCTGCTGTATTAGAAATTCTAGAAAGCAAGAGCATGCTTCTCGCTCTAAAGCAGAGTGTGATCAAAGGATGATTACACTGCTGTGTGTTTTACTTCAGAAATGGAGTTAAATCCCAGGCTCTGAGTCTTCCTACAAGCAAGACTTAAATTCAGGTAAGGGCAGTCACTTTTCTGCTCAAACTAACTACATCGTTCACGAAGCTCACACGTTTCTCATCTTAACTGACAAGCATTGGATGTTAGAGGACCAGTGCTTTGTATCAGTTTCAGAAGAAGAGTTGGACTACATATGGTCCAAATGTGTAGGAAACACCGTTCTTTTGTTCTGGGCACACTCAGAATTCCTGCTGTATTAGAGTGTCTAGAAAGCTAGAGTGTGCTTCTCGCTCTAAAGCAGAGTGTGATCCATGGATGAGAACTATGCTGTGTGTTTCCCTTCAGAAATGGACTTAAATCCCAGGCTCTGTGTCTTACTACAAGCAAGACTTCGTTTCAGGTAAGGGCAGTCACTTTTCAGGTAAAGGAACTACATCATTCACAAAGCTCACACGTTTCTCATCTTAACTGACAAGCACTGGATGTTAGAGGACCAGTGCTTTGTATCAGTTTCAGAAGCAGAGTTGGACTAGATATGGTCCGTGTGTGTAGGAAACACCGTTCTTTTGTTCTCAGCACACTCACCTTTCCTGCTGTCTTAGAGATTCTAGAAAGCAAGAGCGTGCTTCTTGTTCTAAAGCAGAGTGTGATCCATGGATGAGAACTATGCTGTGTGCTTCACTTCAGAAATGGAGTTAAATCCCAGGCTCTGAGTCTTCCTACAGGCAAGACTTCGTTTCAGGTAAGGGCAGTCACTTTTCTGCTCAAACGAACTACATCGTTCATGAAGCTCACACGATTCTCATCTTAACTGACAAGCATTGGATGTTAGATGGTCAGTGCTTTGTATCAGTTTCAGAAGCAGATTTGGACTACATATGGTCCATATGTGTAGGAAACACCGTTCTTTTGTTCCGGGCACACTCAGATTTCCTGCTGTATTAGAGAATCTACAAAGCAAGAGTGTGCTTCTCGCTCTAAAGCAGAGTGTGATCCATGGATGAGAACTATGCTGTGTGTTTCCCTTCAGAAATGGACTTAAATCCCAGGCTCTGTGTCTTACTACAAGCAAGACTTCGTTTGAGGTAAGGGCAGTCATTTTCTGCTCAAATGAACTACATCATTCACGAAGCTCACACATTTCTCATCTTAATTGACAAGAATTGTATTTTAGAGGACCAGTGCTTTGTATCAGTTTCAGAAGAAGAGTTGGACTAGATATGGTCCATATGTGTAGGAAACACCGTTCTTTTTTTCTGGGCACACTCAGATTTCCTGCTGTCTTAGAGAATCTAGAAAGCAAAAGCGTGCTTCTTGTTCTAAAGCAGAGTGTGATCAATGGATGAGACAATGCTGTGTGTTTCACTTCAGAAATGGAGTTAAATCCCAGGCTCTGTGTCTTCCTACAGGCAAGACTTCGTTTCAGGTAAGGGCAGTCACTTTTCAGCTCAAAAGAACTACATCGTTCACTGAGCTCACACGTTTCTCATCTTAACAGACAAGCATTGGATGTTAGAGGACCAGTGCATTGTATCAGTTTCAGAAGAAGATTTGGACTACATATAGTCCGTATGTGTTGGAAACACCGTTCTTTTGTTCTGGGCACAATCAGACTTCCTGCTCTATTAGAGCCTCTAGAAAGTAAGAGCGTGCTTCTTGCTCTAAAGCAGAGTGTGATCCATTGATGAGAACAATGCTGTAAATTTCCCTTCAGAAATGGAGTTAAATCCCAGACTCTGTGTCTTCCTACAGGCAAGACTTCGTAACAGGTAAGGGCAGTCACTTTTCAGCTCAAACGAACTACATCATTCACTGAGCTCACACATTTCTCATCTTAACAGACAAGCATTGGATGTTAGAGGACCAGTGCTTTGTATCAGTTTCAGAAGCAGAGTTGGACTAGATATTGTCTGTATGTGTAGGAAACACTGTTCTTTTGTTCTCAGCACACTCACTTTTCCTGCTGTCTTAGAGACTCTAGAAAGCAAGAGCGTGCTTGTTGTTCTAAAGCAGAGTGTCATCAATGGATGAGACAATGCAGTGTGTTTCACTTCAGAAATGGAGTTAAATCCCAGGCTCTGAGTCTCCCTACAAGCAAGACTTCGTTTCAGGTAAGGGCAGTCACTTTTCTGATTAAAGGAACTACATCGTTCACGAAGCTCACACGTTTCTCACCTTAACTGACAAGCATTGGATGATAGAGGACCAGTGCATTGTATCAGTTTCAGAAGAAGATTTGGACTACATATAGTCCGTATGTGTAGGAAACACCGTTCTTTTCTTCTGGGCACAATCAGATTTCCTGTTGTATTAGATACTCTAGAATGCAAGAGCGTGCTTCTTGCTCTAAAGCAGATTGTGATCCATGGATGAGAACTATGCTGTGTGTTTCACTTCAGAAATGGACTTAAATCCCAGGCTCTGTGTCTTACTACAAGCAAGACTTCGTTTCAGGTAAGGGCAGTCACTCCTCTGCTCAAATGAACTACATCATTCACGAAGCTCACACGTTTCTCATCTTAATTGACAAGCATTGGATGGTAGAGGACCAGTACTTTGTATCAGTTTCAGAAGAAGAGTTGGACTAGATATGGTCCATATGTGTAGGAAACACCGTTCTTTTGTTCTGGGCACACTCAGATTTCCTGCTGTATTAGAAATTCTAGAAAGCAAGAGCATGCTTCTCGCTCTAAAGCAGAGTGTGATCAATGGATGATTACACTGCTGTGTGTTTTACTTCAGAAATGGAGTTAAATCCCAGGCTCTGAGTCTTCCTACAAGCAAGACTTAAATTCAGGTAAGGGCAGTCACTTTTCTTCTCAAACTAACTACATCGTTCACGAAGCTCACACGTTTCTCATCTTAACTGACAAGCATTGGATGTTAGAGGGTCAGTGCTTTGTATCAGTTTCAGAAGCAGATTTGGACTACATATGGTCCAAATGTGTAGGAAACACCTTTCTTTTGTTCTGGGCACACTCAGAATTCCTGCTGTATTAGAGTGTCTAGAAAGCTAGAGTGTGCTTCTCGCTCTAAAGCAGAGTGTGATCCATGGACGAGAACTATGCTGTGTGTTTCCCTTCAGAAATGGACTTAAATCCCAGGCTCTGTGTCTTACTACAAGCAAGACTTCGTTTCAGGTAAGGGCAGTCACTATTCAGGTAAAGGAACTACATCATTCACAAAGCTCACACGTTTCTCATCTTAACTGACAAGCATTGGATGTTAGAGGACCAGTGCATTGTATCAGTTTCAGAAGCAGATTTGGACTACATATGGTCCAAATGTGTAGGAAACACCGTTCTTTTGTTCTGGGCACACTCAGAATTCCTGCTGTATTAGAGAGTCTAGAAAGCTAGAGTGTGCTTCTCGCTCTACAGCAGAGTGTGATCCATGGATGAGAACTATGCTGTGTGTTTCCCTTCAGAAATGGACTTAAATCCCAGGCTCTGTGTCTTACTACAAGCAAGACTTCGTTTCAGGTAAGGGCAGACACTTTTCTGCTCAAATGAACTACATCATTCACGAAGCTCACACATTTCTCATCTTAATTGACAAGAATTGGATTTTAGAGGACCAGTGCTTTGTATCAGTTTCAGAAGAAGAGTTGGACTAGATATGGTCCATATGTGTAGGAAACACCGTTCTTTTGTTCTGGGCACACTCAGATTTCCTGCTGTCTTAGAGAATCCAGAAAGCAAAAGCGTGCTTCTTGTTCTAAAGCAGAGTGTGATCAATGGATGAGACAATGCTGTGTGTTTCACTTCAGAAATGGAGTTAAATCCCAGGCTCTGTGTCTTCCTACAGGCAAGACTTCTTTTCAGGTAAGGGCAGTGACTTTTCAGCTCAAAAGAACTACATCGTTCACTGAGCTCACACGTTTCTCATCTTAACAGACAAGCATTGGATGTTAGAGGACCAGTGCATTGTATCAGTTTCAGAAGAAGATTTGGACTACATATAGTCCGTATGTGTTGGAAACACCGTTCTTTTGTTCTGGGCACAATCAGACTTCCTGCTCTATTAGAGCCTCTAGAAAGCAAGAGCGTGCTTCTTGTTCTAAAGCAGAGTGTGATCCATTGATGAGAACAATGCTGTCAATTTCCCTTCAGAAATGGAGTTAAATCCCAGACTCTGTGTCTTCCTACAGGCAAGACTTCGTGTCAGGTAAGGGCAGTCACTTTTCAGCTCAAATGAACTACATCATTCACTGAGCTCACACATTTCTCATCTTAACAGACAAGCATTGGATGTTAGAGGACCAGTGCTTTGTATCAGTTTCAGAAGCAGAGTTGGACTAGATATTGTCCGTATGTGTAGTAAACACTGTTCTTTGGTTCTCAGCCCACTCACATTTCCTGCTGTCTTAGAGACTCTAGAAAGCAAGAGCGTGCTTCTTGTTCTAAAGCAGAGTGTCATCAATGGATGAGACAATGCAGTGTGTTTCACTTCAGAAATGGAGTTAAATCCCAGGCTCTGGGTCTCCCTACAAGCAAGACTTCGTTTCAGGTAAGGGCAGTCACTTTTCTGCTCAAAGGAACTACATCGTTCACGAAGCTCACACGTTTCTCATCTTAATTGACAAGCATTGGATGGTAGAGGACCAGTGATTTGTATCAGTTTCAGAAGAAGAGTTGGACTAGATATGGTCCGTATGTGTAGGAAACACCGTTCTTTTGTTCTGGGCACACTCAGATTTCCTGCTGTATTAGAAATTCTAGAAAGCAAGAGCGTGCTTCTCGCTGTTAAGCAGAGTGTGATCAATGGATGATTACACAGCTGTGTGTTTTACTTCAGAAATGGAGTTAAATCCCAGGCTCTGAATCTTCCTACAAGCAAGACTTAAATTCAGGTAAGGGCAGTCACTTTTCTGCTCAAACTAACTACATCGTTCACGAAGCTCACACATTTCTCATCTTAACTGACAAGCATTGGATGTTAGAGGGTCAGTGCTTTTTATCAGTTGCAGAAGCAGATTTGGACTACATATGGTCCATGTGTGTAGGAAACACCGTTCTTTTGTTCTGGGCACACTCAGATTTCCTGCTGTATTAGAGAGTCTAGAAAGCTAGAGTGTGCTTCTCGCTCTAAAGCAGAGTGTGATCCATGGATGAGAACTATGCTGTGTGTTTCCCTTCAGAAATGGACTTAAATCCCAGGCTCTGTGTCTTACTACAAGCAAGACTTCGTTTCAGGTAAGGGCAGTCACTTTTCAGCTCAAACGACCTACATCATTCACGGAGCTCACACGTTTCTCATCTCAACAGACAAGCATTGGATGTTAGAGGACCAGTGCTTTGGATCAGTTTCAGAAGAAGAGTTGGACTAGGTATGGTCTGTATGTGTAGGAAACTCCGTTCTTTTGTTCTCAGCACACTCACGATTCCTGCTGTCTTAGAGACTGTAGAAATCAAGAGCATGCTTTTTGCTCTAAAGCAGAGTGTGATCCATGGATGAGAACTATGCTGTGTGTTTCCCTTCAGAAATGGAGTTAAATCCCAGGCTCTGTGTCTTCCTACAAGCAAGACTTCGTTTCAGGTAAGGGCAGTCACTTTTCTGGTCAAACGAACTACATCGTTCACAAAGCTCACACGTTTCTCACCTTAACTGACAAGCATTGGATGTTAGAGGACCAGTGCTTTGTATCAGTTTCAGAAGAAGAGTTGGACTAGAAATGGTCCGTATGTGTAGGAAACACCGTTCTTTTGTTCTCAGCACACTCACGTTTCCTGCTGTCTTAGAGACTCTAGAAATCAAG